>MU674807.1:65008-109212 GCA_026770625.1 Nicotiana glauca
TGAGTATTCAAGTTAGAGTTAACTTGAAGTTGTCGCAGCAGTTAGAGGCTGGTTGCTACAAAGGGATTAGAGTTAATCCTTAGGTTTACAAAGAGTTTTGTAAATTTAGTTTTGGCTCAGTGATTTTAGTGGAAGTTTGGGAAAATCCTACTGAGTAGTAGGTCGTGGTTCTTTCACATTTTGAGCCAGGTGTTTTCCATGTAAAAATCTCTGTGTTCCTTATTTTTATGCACTCTTAATTCAGCAAACAGTAGTAGTAAGTACACCTAGAAGAACCAGGTTCTTCTGGAGCAAAAATTGGATACCACATAAATCACCCCCCCCCCCTCTTGTGTGGTATTGAAGTTTAGAACATCAGCAACCCAAATCTTAAAGTTCCTAAATGTCATCCCAGGCCCACGTGCCTGGATTCCGGAAATATTTGTAAATAAATGTTACCCATAACCTTATGAACTCAATTCCATAATTATTTTCGTGGTCTAACGCCATTTTTACCAAACCCTAGTTTTTTCAAAATAATCACATAATTTCTACAATTTTTATGTTAAAACCTACCTATAATCTATGTATTAAACTGACATTAGGTAGAAATCACTTAACTTTAATTGATAGGTAAAACTATCCTCTGCAAAAGCTCCAAATCAGCCAAGCAAATTGTAATAATATGAATAATGATCTTAATCTGGACTTCTAAGAGTTTATTCCCAGTTATCCCTTCCTCACAATCGCGAAGAGTCCCTTGCGATCGTGAAGGCAGAAATTTCAAAAGTCCACAAAAGTTGTTCGCGAACACAACACGAACCTCACAATCACGAAGGCCAACATGTCCTATACTTTATGAACGCGAAGGCTATCAGCCTAACCCTCTCCCCAGCTGGCTTTCCACTATGCGATCGCGACTCAGCATACGCGAACATAAAAGCCAGTGGCCCCAAAGCATCGTGATCGCGATTTCTATCTCGTGAACGCATAGAAAAAAAGTCCCCCAGCCTAATTCCCTCATCGTAAATGTAAGGCTTTCTCCGCGTTCGGAAGAAGGAAACCAACAGTAGATGTTTTACAATTTTTTACTTAACTTCGGGTGGTCTAAAACACATTCGAGCCACCCTGCACCCCATCCAAATGCATCAACAAGTTCATTATTGGAAATTGTTGCATTTAGTTTAATGATTAACAAACGTGGTAGATCTATTGGGTTGGTCAAAGGACCTGGTGAACGACCTAGTCCTATTGGGTTGGTCTTGCAGAGTGCTGGCACTTAATCCTAGCAGGAGTAGGATTCACTTTTGAGAGAGATATCATCTTATTTTTTGTTTTATGACCTACTAGCCACATAGATAATAGAGAATCTTGGTAAATCTTTATTGTTAACTTGGAGGCCAAGTTTTTACGGAAGTAGAGTTAAAAGTGGATTTATTTTAGGAAAAGAATCATATTTTTCCTATACTTCCTTTATTCTCTAGGGTTATGAGGGAGATCTTTAAGGGATATATCTTATACGAAATTGGTGGCAGTTAAACAGTTTTTCTTTTGTTGGAAAAGAGTTAGAATTGGAGTAGAAAACAAATAAGAAAAACCATGTAGTAATATATGGTAAGTTCTTTACGAAGTAGGTCTCTTATTATTGGTTTCCTTTAATGATTTGGACTCTTTATGCTTCTAACATGTTAACTATATGTAGTCCAAGTTTACTTTATTGCACATACACACTTTCATTATTTCTTCAGAGTAAATTGGGAGAAAAGTAAGAAAAAATGAGTTCGAAATTCTGAAGTGGATATTGAAGGCTGGAACATGCAGAAGAACCAGACTAGAGAACTTGTTCCTTTGATACAGTGTCAAATTCATTGTGCCTAGTCTAGTTCATTGTATTAGGCTTATTGAGTTGTAATCTTATTTGCTTATACAAGAAGAATTTCAAGAGGTTTTTTCTCTGTGAGAGAATTCAAGTCTTAGGCTATAGTTAGCTTGAGCATTTTGCTACAATCAAAATGGTTGTAGGCAATCAAGGGGCTAGGATTTAGTGTCTTAGGTTATAAGAGTTTTGTAACCTGAAGTTGCTCGTTGTTTTAGTGATGTTTTTGTGAGAAATCCCAAAGGAGGATCGTGGTTTTTACTCCCTTTATCAAAGAGGGTTTCCACATAAAAATATCTTGTGTATTTATTTCTGCACTTTACAATTTCAGTTGTTTTATGAAAGAGCATGTATAAGAACCAAGTTCTTATACAGGTGTCTAAGTGGTGCACCAACTTAACAATAGTAAACATGATACTGACCTGCTCGAAGCCTCAGAACATGTAAAGCAACATTGCAACTAAGAATCACACTCTAAAATCAAATTAATCGTCTTATGAACTTCAAGCTTCTTAAACTAGCTTTGAACGGGATCAATCATACTTAGACAACTAGGAATGATGCCAAATTTTATGCATAATTAACAAATCACCATAAGCACCTATTGCCGGGCTTAGAATCCTATGATACGGACTTGTAGTTTGGCGTACTTTAAATTAATCATGGGGAATAATTTGTTGATATATTCACCAAAGCACTAAACATGATTCATTTGAAAAAAATATGCTAGAACTTGGTTTGAGTAAAATCACATGTGTGCTTGCTTGAGTCTTCCTTCAATGATTGGCTAGCATGATCTATATTTGATGTATGCTAAAATGGCTTAAATGTCTTTCCTAGTCTTATACTATAAAAGGTATACACTTACATCAAGATATAGCAGTGCTCATAGTGGCCTGATGATGCTACCCTTATCGTCAAATAAGAAGAGTCATTATAGGATGGGAAGGAAAAAGTGGAGGACCTGGTGTTCAGGTATGCACTTACTCACTCTAGATTGAATTTGTGTTTTGCTTGCAAAAGCCATGTAGTCCAGTCTGAACTTCTCTTAAAAATGTTTCCTATATCCATATCGTTCATACTTATTAAAGCCCCAGCCTCACACGCACCTTAAATGTTGTTAGCCATAAAATATGTAAGAAGGAAACGATGCACATACAAAGGGGGAATCAAAAGTTGAGGTTCAACAAAAGCGTTAATCTAAATGCATAGAAAATGATGCACATATTGAGGGGGAACTAAAATTTATAATTGAAAAAAATTGAGTTAAGTGTTGTTTATACAAAAAGAGGAGGGGGAAGAATATGTGTCTCAACAAAAGTGAAAATGAATGTTGTCTGATTTTGCATATATTGAAAAGTTATATGCCTAGCCATATATAGGGTTACAATAAATGGAAGGTGAGTCTCTTAGACTTCTGCGAAAGCTCTATATATTGTATATGGAAAAAGGAGGTCTCAAAAGAAGAAACATCAGTTCCTCAGCACCTCCTCCAAAAAGGAAAGGAAGGGAAGACAAAAAAGACAAAAAAAGAAAGGTAAATACGGTGTAGTGCAAGTTCAGTGAAAACAAAATGGTGAAAGGAGGAATTATAACTTGCAGTTGAGAAAGGAGACAGGATAAAGGAAAAACTTTTCATAATTCCCGAAATCCTTGAACCTGGTCCTTAACACTCTTTCCTATGAAATAAGTTCAATTCCATTTTGATCATATGGTCTTTTGTTGAACAATCATGCTTTTTATTTCTATTATGATGTTGTAGTGCTTAACTGTTAGATTGCAATTGGTTTTTGCTTAATGTAATTCCTGCTTGCTTCGGTTTCACTACATTTTGATCTAGCACCCTTAGATTGACGTTCTTGAGAGTGTTTAACTTGATTGTTTGTTTTGAAGTTCCAGTGACTATAGGATTGACATTACATTCTTACTACATGTTTGGCATATTGTTAGATATTGATATGTTCTATGATTCCAAAATAGGGAAGATTGAAATGTGCATAAAAATGGTGCAAACAGCCTGGTTTTAGCCTACTTTCATATAATCATGTTCTTAAGTGTTATGTGTCAATTGTTCAAAAAGTGAACATGCATGGATTATATGGGTGTCACGAACCTTAATCCAAATGGCGGCTCTCGTGAAGATAAGGCCAGCCGACACAAACCCCAAGTTTAATCAACAGATATAATGATTCATAATCAAGTCATTAATAATGATAAATCTCAAAATAAAGCGAAATATATCAACTGCGGAAACAAAACATAGCCCGACATCGAGGTGTCACAAGTCACAAGGATCTACTAAGGTCTGAACACAACTAAGAATCTAAAATGTATTAGATAATGTATAAGGAAGACAAGAGGGAGAAAAGCAGTGCTGCGAACGTCGGGCAGCTACCTTGCTAACTTTACTGACTCTGCCACTGCGCAATCAACACTTACTACCGGGTTCAGAACTACCTAAATTTGCACACAAGGTGCAGGGAGTAATGTGAGTACGCCAACTCAGTAAGTAATAAAAGTGAATAAAAGCTGAGCAGTAAGAAAAAATGTAAGCCATGTGATAACGCTACAGCAAAAGCGATACATTTCCAAAATAGTACAGAAATCATTTACTTCGTAAATTAAGCTCAGTTTCAGTAAAATCCCTTAAAAAAACTTTCTATAGTTTCAAAAGAGTGATAAAATAGTGAGTAAAATAACAGAAATGTAAACAGCCCCTCGGGCGAAACATTTATCATAAACGGCCCCTCAAGCATAATATCATCAAAACCAGCCTCTCGGGCTACCTCACAATCACTCGTAATCAGCCCATCGGGCATAACAAGAATCAAGAACCGCCCCTCGGGAAACATCGATAAAGAACAGCCCCTCGGGCTTCAATATGAAGCAACAACAGCCCCTCGGGCTACAATACATCACACACACTAGGTACCCGCTCTCACTGGGGGTGTACAGACTCTGGGAGGGGCCCTTTACGGCCCAAGCGCAATATCAAGCCATCTTGTGGCATAATCAATCCGGCCCTCGGCCTCACATAACAAAAAAAATTATCACACTAGGTACCCGCGCTCACTGGGGGTGTGCAGACTCCTGGAGGAGCCCCTTACGACGCAAGGGGAATATCAAGCCATCTCATGGCATAATCACATAGGCTCTTGGCCTCATATCAACAAGACACCTCGTGGCATAAAAATCTCAGGCTCTCGGCCTCATAATCATAATCAATGTATCACCGCGGTGGCATGCAACCCATCCCGTAAGTATCCTCACAACACAGGCCCTCGGCCTTACTCAGTCGCAATCTCATAAGCCCCTCGGGGAATAGTAAAACATGACGCTCAGCTCAAATTATCTTTTAAAATATCATTTAAGGTATTTAAAATAGAGTAAACATGGTTGAGTATGAAAGCAGTAAAATATAGCATGACTGAATGCAAGTATAAAGTCAAAATTGTGAGGAAATGACAGTAAAAATCTCCTAAGGGTCAAAATAGCTGGCACGAAGCCCAAATATGGCATTTAGCCCAAAACATGATAACTTCTAGCAATTTGCAATCAAATATGCAGTAAAACAGTCATACGGGATGAACCGAGTCACAATCCCCAACGGTGCACGACCCCACGCTTGTCATCTAGCGTGTGCGTCACCTGAAAGTATCACAATGATGTGAAATTCGGGTTTTCATACCCTTAGAACAGTATTTACAATTATTACATACCTCAATCCGGTCCAAACTCTTGCCCGTGATGCCTTTGCCCCTCGAATCAGCCTCAACTCGCGTCGAATCTATCCAAAATTAGAATCACGACGTCAAAATATTCTAAGGGAACGAAGCCCATGCGAAAATAATCAATTTACAACATAAATTCCAAAATTAACCAAACCCGACCCCCAGGCCCACGTCTCAGAATTCGATAAAATTTACATCATTAGACCCCTTATCTACCCCACGAGTTCATACATATCAAAAGTTTCAAAATCCGACCACAAATGGCCCCTCAAATCCTCAAGTCTAGGTCTCCAATACCAAGCCCTAGTTTGCTCAAATTTTACCTTTAATTTCAACTAATATCATGATTAACCAATGGAAAATGATCATAAATTCAAGTAACGAAGCTTAGGGAACTTTCAAAACTGATTCACCTCGATTTTCCCTTGATTTTAATGCCCTAGCTCGTTTCCCGTCTTCCAAAATGGAGTACTTAGCCAAAAATTTTGCGAAGGAAACATTATATACTTCTACCCCAGGGATTCCGCATCTGCGGCCCTGATAACGCTTTTGCGGTACCGCTTTTGCGGTCATCACTTAAGCTGTCTCCCGCACCTGCGACTCTCTCTCTGCATCTGCGGTCGCGCAGGTGCGGTTCACATACTGCATCTGCAGTTTCACTCACCCCAGCCTTTGGCCGCATCTGTGGAGCCAACCACGCTTCTGCGATATTGGAGCTACGGTCCCCTAGCCGCAGCTGCGGTTATGACAGCAATGGGACATCTTCAGCTGCCAAAACCAACTTCCAAACTTTTCGCCAACCATCCGAAATCACCCCGAGGCCTCCGGGACCTTAACCAAAAGCACCAACAAGACATATAATACTATTCAAACTTATACTAATCTTCAAAACACTTCAAACAACATCAAATCAACCAAAACACATCAGATTCAAGCCTAAGGTTCTCAAATTCTTCCGAATTACGCTTTTGATCAAAAAGTCTGTCAAACCACGTTCTAATGATCTGAAATTTTGCACACACATCCCAAATGACACAATGGACCTGCTGCAACTTCCGAAATTCCATTCCGACACCTATATCAAAATCTCACCTATCAACTCGAAAATGCCAAAATTTCACTTTTGCCAATTCAAGCTTAAATCTACTACGAACCTCCAAAATACATTCTGATCATGCTTCTAAGTCCCAAATCACCTAATGGAGCTAACGAAATCATAAAAATCCAAATCAGAGATCAAATACTAACAAGTAAAGACTGAGTCAAACCTTTCAAATTTAAAGCTTCAAGCTGAGAATCATCCTTCCATATCTATTCCGATTAACATGAAAACCAAAACTAACGATTTACATAAGTCACAATATATAATACCGGGCTAGTCATGCCCAAGAATAGCGAGCGAAGTGCAAAAGCTCAAAACGACCGGTCGGGTCATTACATCCTCCCCAACTTAAACACATGTTTGTCCTTGAACGTGCCCATAGTTGTTCCAAAAGCCAACAAGTCATTGTATAACCTTACCATGCAGATACCCGGGGGTGATCCCACGTCACCCTATCTCATATAGGTCCGGTAACACAATGTAACTAAAATTTCACAATCCAACCTAGACCATAAACCTTAGAACCCCATTTCCACTTCTAAAATCATCCAAAAGATTAGAATCTCACATTTATACTCAGAATAAGCACCGAACAAGCCATAATAAACCATACCTGTAACCTTAGGTGCAATAACATGACATACCACATAACTCAAACACTTGTAGCGGTAACTTCTAATCACAGCAGCTTCTCAAAACATTCAAATTTCGATAATAAGCCTTTTATCAAATAAAGCCTCATTCCAACACTTCCATATACGGCCAAAGATAAATAAAACACATAGGAAGTCATAACCACTCCTCAAATCAATCATTCATGAAGCAACTTCTCCTTTAGCAAGGACCATAGCAAATTTCTGAGACGAACATCGATATTATCCCTCCAACATGCTAAAACCGAATCCGTTTGTATTCATTCTGGATCCCAACAATCTCATCTAATTCCAACACAACTACTCTGATGACTTGACACACCAATACAATCTAAATCCACTACTTGTGCAATCCGCACACCAATAAGCAACAATATGAACGTACTCAAATCATGAAAATGATTCAAATGAGAGAGTTGTACCACAAGATCGCCAATACCTAGCACCCAAAAATGAACCAAAAATGAATCACCATGACCATTGAGAAGCAAATAACGCAATTTCGCACCAGTCCGAAGAAATATATCCAATGTGCAACAAATCAAGCAACATCTAAATACCCTTCTCATTCAAATCCCGCTATAAAGCCCAAATGAAACCGCACCATATGTGCATATAGCCACCAAATCTAAACTCCTCGTAACATAGGAAAGTAACTCATAGATCACGAATAAGTTCACAACAATCAAATGGCGCATCTATCAACAATAGCAGTTCGGAGTAAACAAATTTGGCCAGGTGTAGAACACACATCCATGTTGGACCTACCAATGAACCCCAAATCAGCTCAGGTCACCCACAATAGATAATTAACTCTTTAGAGGTTCACAATGACTGAATCATAGCACATACTACCCTCTGACCAACCTTAGTTATTTTCTCACAGTATACAACCACAAAGCTATCTAATCACGGAAACTCTCAGTCTCCCAATCCATAAAGCAAATGAATCACCATATCTGATCCCAGCTACACTACTCGAACATCGAACACACATCTGATACTCGATGATTCGACGAGGGATACTCCTATAATTCTTCTGTGCTACCAAGCTAACTTGAATATCGACAGTCGATCCAATAAGAGAGTGCCACAATACTAATGAAGTATCCTTAATTCAAACACATTGCCCTTTTTCCGAAGTGTATACCCTTATCAAGACACACCATTTAGTAATATCATTTACCTAGTCATTTGAAACTGTCGTGTTATCTAAGAATTTATGACCTTTCTTTCAGAACTGAACTGCGATCTTACACACGCCAAGATCAACCCTACATAACATACCATATATACCATTCCATCCTATGATAAATATGAGAACTTCATAATACCTTCCGAGCCACAATCAAATATATACTCAACTAGTCAAGAACCTTCCATTTGATCCCATCTATGAGAAATCACTATACATCCCACGCACCTCATGCCAGTAGAAATTTTAAATCTCTAACCATGGTAGAAATTATCAAGAACTCTACGAATCCCCTTTTGCCCAAAACCGATCCATCATGACTAACTCCTTCTAACTCAACTAAGCTACGCAAGCCATTAAAACCAAACAGTATTGCCGCGAAACACCTGCAGAAACTCATTACCCCGTAAGCATCTAAAGAACATGATAGGATTGATAGGTTTTTAATATCTTTGCCTTGTGTTTTGATGATCTGACAAACTTAATGTCAAGAACCAGATAGGGCACCTGACTCACTTGGATTACACTATATCTAACAGATTCCAGCCAAATGTGAACTTGCTACAGTTTCAGGAGGTAGGAACCCAGACAAGGACCTAATACTCTTGTGGGTTCCTCACGGCAATACAAAGTCAATTGGACACAGCTGGAAATAAAGATTATGCTGCACTACACTGTTTCCAGCGCCCACTCATTCTCTGACCAACTCAAGTGCTCACATTACTTCAAGTGATCATTCTCAAGTGTACCTATAATAAGTCTATACAAAGCATCATTTAAGTTACACAACTCAAGACAATCTGGGCGATGTGCACAAGAACCACATCAGGAACCTGATCCCTTGGTACTTCTCTAACAAAAGTCCAAGTCAACTATACAGTTGGAACGCAACTGAGTGACTGATTGCAACTGTACAAAGAGGAACACAATAGGGAACTATTACCTTAGGGTTCTTTGACGGAAGTACAAGTCAACTACAACTGAAAAGCAATTGCAAAAAGTGATTGACTGCAGCAGTGCAACAGACAGTGCAACAGACAGTGCAGCAGTCACTTCCCATTGAGATTGGACATTACTAAGGATGTCTTGTGTAGTTTAAAAACTGTGCAAGGCAGAAGTTTCAGGTTCCAACACTTGCAAAATCAGAAAAGGAAAATATTCTCTCAATTGTTCAAGAAAACTCTCTCAAGAACAAAGCTACTTCAACCTCAAGGACCTGATCCAAGATCGAAGACATCTTAAGTCTTTTGGTTGTTGAGTCTTTGTTATGTGTTGTTCATTGTAATTCCTAGTTTGCTTTCTTAGAAGCGTTGTCTTAGGAACAAACAAAAATTCATAAACTTCTGAGCTTATGTTATGACTAGGGATAGTCATAAGCAAAAGCCTTTGTGACTGTAGTGTGACAAAGTGGCTTGTGGTGGAAACATCACACGTTTGTAAAAAGCCTCTGTAACCATAGTGTGACAAAGTGGCTTGTGGTTGAAATACCACAAGTTAGTCAAATTCTTTGTAACTAGGGTAGTTATAGAGTAGCTTGTGATGAGAGTATCACAAGTTAGTTGAAGTCTTTGCAATAGGGTCATTATAAAGTGTCTTGTAATAGGGATATTGCAAGTTAGTGAAGTTAAAAACCTACAGGTGTAGGTCGTGTCTTTTTTATTCCCTTGTGTGGAATTTTTCCACATAAAAATCCTCGGCCTTATTTACATATAGCTTTACTAGCATTTACAGTAGAACCCCATAAAGAACCAGGTACTCTATTAATCAGTGGTCTCACACAAACTTAGCACTATACCAAACTGATATAGGACCAGATCCCTATACAGTTTGGTTCATCAGTACTTTTAGAGGATACACATAAAGAACCTGGTTCTCTATACAGTCTAGTGGACGTACAGTCTATAACAAGTGGTATCAGAGCAGGTTCTTCCTATCAGGTTAACACTTAGGAAGGATCCTCTTGGCTGCCCCACTAACTCTTGGAAGGAGTAAACCAAAGAAGGAAAAGTATCAGGTACTTAAAGCTGCTAACAATAATTTGAGTGAGGAAGACAGTTACATGGCTTATTTAACCAAAAGGTTTCAGAAGATGGTCAAAAGAGATGGAGAAGTGTTAGAAAGGGACAACTCTAACAGATCAAAGAACAATGATCTTTGTTACAAGTGCGGAAAGGCTGGACACTTCATGAAAAATTGTCCTCTCTTGAAGCAAGAATTCTCCAAGAACTTCAAGAGAAAAAGACCAACTGAATATGACTCAACCTTTGCGTTGATGGCACAACTAGATGATGATGAAGAAGAACACAACAAAGAGGTAAATTTTAGGGATGTTCATAGAAATCTGAAATTGTATTCTCCAAGAAAACTCGTGTCTTTAGCTAACGTATTAATCAATGTCTTTCATATTTTTGTGGAGGATAGGGATTCTTTGACCTTAGAATTAGCAAAATCTGAACAAACTAGAGACGACTTAGTAGCTGTATTTACTGACCATAAGAGAACCATTGAAACTTTCAGAAAAGAAAAGAATGATCTTTTGGTATAAATTACAGACCTAAGGAAATCAATAGTGAAACCTGAGATTAAGTCAAAACCTAAAAATTCTAGAAAAGGAAAGGAGAGAGCCAGTGACGAACACATTAGGCTTAAAAATGAGTTGAAAGCTGCTAGAACTAGGATATGTGGTGAACTCGAGAAAAATAGGCAGCTTCAAGCTTAATTGAAGAGAGTAAAAAGTGATCTTGAGAAATCTCTCAAGTGGACCTGGTCCTCAGATGTTGTCACTGCCATGTACTTCAATAATAGTGGAAACAAGCAAGGAATCGGGTTACAAAAGGAGAAAACTCCTTACAACCCTCACAACAAGTACATCACAGTTCCTGATAACTGGTTGTGTACCTACTGTGGGAACAATGGGCAATTCAAAGAAAATTTCCAGGCCAAGGCTCAATGTGTTCAGAAAAACAAAGTGCTTATTAACAAAGTGACTACTAACAGGGGACCAGGTACCGCTCGCAATAAACAAATGTTGCATGCATGGACTAGAAAAGCCCTTATCCATCCCTTCTATCATAAAAAGGGACCCAAACTAGTTTGGGTTCCTAAATCTAACCCATAATTTAGATGTGCAGGGAATAGTGGGAAGAAGCGGACTGTAATATATCATGGATAGTAGATGCTCAAAGCACATGACTGGAAATACCATGAACTTTCTCTCACTGAAAGCCCGGCAAGGAAGGGATGTACCCTTTGGAAAATGGAAAGAAGGGGTACATTCTAGGTATGGGGAAGAAAACAAGGTAGAAGTTCGTGACTAAGCTGGTGATATGAGCTATTTAAATGCAGTTGATAATGATTTGACGACCTGGCATAACAGATTGGAGCGATACAAGTGTCTAACTTCTAGATATATTGATGAAGAAGGACCTGGTCCATGGTCTGTCAAATTTAAAGTCCAAAGAACACGGAGCATGCAATTCCTATGGGAATACCGAGCAGGAGTGAAAAGAGGTGCATGATCAGACCTCTCCAGAACAAAACCCCCTATGAGTTTCTCAATGGAAGAAAACCAAAGATAACTCATTTGATAATCTTTGGATGAAAATGCTATGTTCTCAACAACGGGAATGACCATCTTGGGAAGTGTGATGCAAAAAGCGATGAAGGAATCCTTCTAGGATACTCCCCTCAAAGAAAAACCCACAAAGTCTACAACAAAATAGCACACTGTGTGGAAGGAAGTGTTCATGTGCTATTCAACGAGACATCCTCCCCTAAAAAGGAGGAAACAATGATGATTAAGATAATGAACCACTTTTGGTCCCTGGGAAATATCTGGAGTTTCAAATGGGAAGGCTGATTTGATGAGTAAGATAAAGGAGACAGGTAAGAGACAATGAAACATCCTCTTTTACTTCTCAAGAGGAACCTGGTACTTCCATTACTAACTCTAGCCTTCTCAGCGTTTCTATCCTAAATAGAACCCAAAAATATCAAGGCAGCCTTGTATGATGCAAACTGAATTACTGAAATGCAAGAGGAACTGCATCAATTTAAAAGAAACAAGGTATGGCACCTGGTACCTAGACCCTCAAACAAAACCATAATAGGGACCGGGTGGGTATTCAGGAATGAGCTGGATGAACATGGAAATGCTACAAGGAACAAAGCAAGTCTTGATGTCCAAGGATTCAATCAGGAGGAAGGGATCGATTATGATGAGACTTTTGGCCCAGTAGCTCGCATGGAAGCTATTAGGATCCACATTGCCTTTGCTTCACATATGGAATTCACCTTATTCCAAATGGATCTGAAGAGTGCATTCATGAATGATTTTCTCAAGGATGAAGTCCATATCAAGCTACCTCCAGGTTTTTGAACATCATGCATATTATGAACATGTATTCAAATTGGATAAGGCATTGTACATATTGAAGAAGGCCCCTAGAACCTGGTACGAGAGACTATCCAAGTTTCTCTTGGAAAATGGCTTCACAAGAGGAAAGATTGACTATACATTGTCTTTAAAGAAACAGGGAAGGAACCTGCTCATTGATCAGATTTATGTGGATGACATCATGTTTGGAGCTACAACTAACTCATTATGTGAAGAATTTGCTAAACTCATGGGAAGTGATTTTGAGATGAGTACGATGAGGGAACTGAATGTCTTCCTAGGTCTTCAAGTGAAGCAGTCCATAAAGGGAATGTGTATCAGTTAGAAATGCAAACTCTTGAAAAAGATTGATATGGAAGCATGAGAATCGTTGGATCTCTACTCTACCTTACTGCCAGCAGGCCAGACATTGTATTCAGTGTGGGATTGCATGAAAGGTTCCAATCAAATCCTGAGGAATCACATCTGAAGGCTGCTAAGAGAATTCTGAGATATTTGGGCACACGGAACCTGGTTCTGTACTGTCCTTCAGGCAAAAGTTTTCAACCTTATTAGTTATGCTAATGCTGATTATGCAGGTTATCTGGTGGATAGCAAAAGTACATCTGGAATGGCACATTTCCTTAGATCATGCTTTATCTCATGGGGTATAAGGAAACAAAACTTAGTAGCTTTCTTAACAGCTGAAGCAGAATATGTTGCAGCTGCCAAGTGATGTGCTCATTCATTGTGGATCAAGCGACTATGTGGAAAAGGGTCTTATTTGTATAAGTTTTTGTTGCACGGAAGATCAGATTGCAGATACCTTCACAAAGCTCTGAGCAGGGAACACTTTGAGAAACAAGATGGCATTGGGATTACTTGAACCTAATCGCGAACCTGTTTCTGCTTACATGACTGTGATAGTCACACTAAGGTAAAATTGGCTAAAGTGTTTTCTGACTAGGCCTATCTCACATCTATACCATTGCAGGTAAACATGCATGATGATCATAGAAGCTCAAGGTATAGAGTTGAACTTCAGAGGAGAGCTGCAAAAACCCTTTTACCAAAATCGGTCAGGAACCTGGTTCTTGTACCACAAGTTAGTAGTAATGTGTTTTTTGCATTCTTGTTCAAAGAAAAAGGATAGCAAAATTAATTCAACTGCCACATCATCCGACTTTTCAAACCAGCAGTTCTAAACCATTGTCTCCCTCTGCATCACTTTAATTTTTCCTTCAGAGCTCTCTACCACTTCTCTCATTATGGACAACAAATAATCGTCTTTTTCTCTTACCATCAACATCACTCGCACATCTCCTCCTCCCTTAACACCATCATCAGAAACCCACTTCTTCACTATCCGTGATACTACCGTACCCACACCGGTTTCCTCCTCATCTCCAGTCTCACTTCCATGTGTTGCAAACCCTATTTCTCCTTTATTCTTGAATCTCAGGGGGAAGAAACTCCATTCATAGGGGATAAAACTCTGGTGCTTTTTGAGTCTCCAATTCATGACACCGTCACAGAAGAACCTATTAAAGATATCGCTGAAACAAACTAGGTGGTTATAGAAGAAAGAGGCTTTTGAGTTTGCCTTACAAAAGAGTAAGCAGAGTATTATCAAAAAAAGGGGTTGATAAAATAGGGGGAAGCTATGACTGATAAACACATTCCAGTGGTTGAGGTTGATAAAGATACTGTGGAGGAACCTAGTTCCTTAGTGAAAAGATCTCAAAAGGTTGTGGCTGAGAAAGATTTAATTGAGGGTGACATTATGCTTGTTGCAAGCAGGAATGGGAAGGTTATTGAAATATCCAAAAAGAAAATTAAAAGTGGGAAACTGTGGGAGGACCTGGTTCAATAAAGACCATTCTAAGTGGGAGTGGCCTTGGGCAGAAGAGTTAACTCAGTAAAAGTCTTGTGAGGTCGCACGCTTGCCCGATAATCTAGGAGATGGCAGGTATGAGACAAGTTCTATGACTAGGAAACTAGTGGAGAATTTGCGAGAGAAACTGCTTGAATAACAGTTGTCTGCAACTACCCGCATGGACCTAGCTCTCAAAATCATTACTGCCTTCAGTGGCCAGTTATCTTTTGCTCTGATAATTTTGTGGCTGTTGTTTCTCTTTTTATTTGTCTTTTTGTTATGGCATGTTGGATTTCATCGTTGCTGCTCCTGTTGAAAAAGTCAAATTTCCTATCAATAAAGCAGCTCTTCTTTTTCTTGTACAATGGTTGCTTTACCTTTTGCTTCTCGTTTCTATCATGATTGTGTGCACATACGTGGCATGAATTAGCCCTGTTGGACTTCTTTATGCCTTTTTGTCTGATTGTGTCTTTTTGTTGATGCCAAAGGGGTAAGAATAGAGTCAGGGGGAACATATGTCAGGGGAAGAATAGACTCAGGGGGAACATATGTAGTTGCGGGTACCTTAGCTAGTTAAGTCAAATAGTCATCAATGTTCAAAGTTTATCATGATCAAAAACAAGGAAATTGATGGGCTTAAGGTCTTTTAATCTATGTTTTGATGATCTAACAAACTTTCTGTATGGAACCAGATAAAAACGAAGAATAATAGTAAAGTGTCAGAGGGAACATATGGGAAACATATGTAAGTAAGGGCATAAAGTCAGGGGGAACCTGTGGTCTCCTGATATTCAATCTGGTTCTCTAAACTCTAACTTCTTGTTTTCAATGCTAAGTTTGTCATCATCAAAAAGGGAGAAATTGATATGATTGATAGGTTTCAATATCTTTGCCTTGTATTTTGATGATACGACAAACTTAATGTCAAGAATTAGATAGGGAACCTGACTCACTTGGATTATACTGCATCAAACGGATTCCATCCAAATGTGAACT
Organism: Nicotiana glauca; assembly: GCA_026770625.1. Lineage (NCBI taxonomy): Eukaryota > Viridiplantae > Streptophyta > Magnoliopsida > Solanales > Solanaceae > Nicotiana > Nicotiana glauca. The sequence goes on from MU674807.1 coordinate 80,792, forward strand.
TGTTACAGTTTCAGGAGGTAGGAACCCAGACAAGGACCTGATACTCTTATGGGTTCCTCACGGCAGTACAAAGTCAATTGGGCACAGCTGGAAATGAAGATTATGCCGTACTACACTGTTTCCAGCTCCCACTCATTCTCTAACCAACTCAAGTACTCACATCACTTCAAGTGATCATTCTCAAGGTGTACCTACAATGATTCTATACAAAGCATCATTCAAGTTACTCAACTCAAGACAATCTGGGTCGTGTTCACAAGAACAAGATCAGGAACTTGATCCCTTGGTACTTCTCTGACAGAAGTCTAAGTCAACTATACAGCCGGAATGCAACTGAGTCATTGATCACATCTGTACAAAGAGGATCACAGCTGTACAAAGAGGAACACAACAGGGACATGGTCACTTAGGGTTCTTTGATAGAAGTACAAGTCAACTACAGCTAGAAAGCTATTGCAGAAAGTGATTGACTGTAACAGTGCAACAGACAGTGCAGCAGACAGTGCAGACAGTGCAACAGTCACTTCCCATTGAGATTGGACATCACTAAGGATGTCTTATGTAGCATAAACCTTATACAAGGCACAAGTTTCAGGTTCCAACACTTGCTTATGCAAGCCACAAGTTTCAGGCTCCAACACTTGCAAAATCAGAAAAGGAAAATATTCTCTCAAGTGTTCAAGAACCTCTCTCAAGAACAAAGTTGCTTCAACCTCAAGGACCTGATCCAAGATCGAAGACATCTTAAGTCTTTTGGTTGTTGAGTCTTTGTTATGTGTTCTTCATTGTAATTCCTAGTTTGCTTTCTTAGAAGCATTGTCTTAGGAACAAACCAAAATTCGTAAACTTCTGAGTTTATGTTGTGACTAGGGATAGTCATAAGCAAAAGACTGTGTGACCGTAGTGTGACAAAGTGGCTTGTGGTGGAAACAACACAGGTTAGTCAAAAGACTTTGTAACCATAGTATGACAAAGTGGCTTGTGGTTGAAATACCACAAGTTAGTCAAATTCTTTGTAACTAGGATAGTCATAGAGTGGCTTGTGATAAGAGCATCACAAGTTAGTTGAAGTCTTTGCAATAGGGTAATTGTAAAGTGTCTTGTAATAGGGAGATTGAAAGTTAGTAAAGTTAAAAGCCTAGTGGTATAGGTCGTGGTTTTTTTATCCCCTTGTGTGGGATTTTTCCTCATAAAAATCCCCGGCCTTATTTACATACAACTTTACTAGAATTTACAGTAGAACCCCATAAAAGACCAGGTACTCTACTAATCGGTGGTCTCACACAAACTTAGCACTGTACCAAACTGATATAGGACTAGATCCCTATACAGTTTGGTTCATCAGTACTTTCAGAGGAAACACATAGAGAACCCGGTTCTTTATACAGTCTGGTGAACGCACATTCTATAGTAGAACTAATCATATCCTTATCATGTCGATCCGGCCTACTACCAAGCTACCCCGTCTATCCGAGTGCCCTTCTGATTTACCTTCAACTTATACTTCACTTCTTCTTGCTATAACACCACAATTCCTCAACCTAGACTCACCATACGAGACCCAAGCATAAAAACACACCGTCTAAGGCTCATAAGCCGCTGAATACTCTCTTAAATATTCCTAAAAGCACCACATTCGAAATACCTACGCTGAAGGGACTTTTGGCGAATCCAAAGCCATTACCTTTACCTTCTCGATAATGATATATATAGAATCCCATAATGATATAGAAATACCACGAGTCTTGACACCCTCCAATGCAAACCTCAGTTTCTAGCCAAATATGCAACTTGAAAATCTCTAATTATTACATGTAAAATTTTGAACTCATTAGAACCATTCTCGAGAGTCATCCACTCTACTCAAATCGCAACTAAACTGATTAAATGAACCGAACACCCTGTGCATTATTAGCACTCTGACACTGCAGGGTGTAACTTCACCTTAATGCAACCCAACAACTTTCTGTTCTATGCATCGTACATCCTTTACTAATAACAACTCTAGTCATTCCACGATTCTCATACACCCATAAAGCATAACATAACCTTTATTGAAATTTCCTTTACTCGAGCCATCCCCAGCCTCAACCTCCGTAAGCCATAACTGATACACAAATACTCCTCAAACTGAAACCATCATAGCACATAACCATGCAATCAACTAATCAATAGCAGACTTCCCCACTTGGCTTGAAGCCATAGATCAAAACACACAATAACTCATAATAAATATACTCTATTACTGCCACAACACCGCAATGAGATTAAACTCAATCCTTCATAAGCTCGTACAACACAGACCATTTAGTACCTCAAATCTTCTGTAAATCTCGCATTCGCCCTCGTAGCAATCAAGCCCACTCTCTGAAGTGATCAAAATTCAAATTGTGACACATATATTCAACTGGAAAAAGAGGTCTTCCACAAACATCATAAGGATCACACAGCCTTCAGAACACTCCGCGGGAGATAACCCACCTGTTTTGCCTCTCTTTATACCCTTCCACCTTCATAAACATTACGCAGTCACTTAATCTTCCTGAGTCTTAACTCATATCGCAACGTGAAATCTACTTCACTTCCCAAGGAGTCAACATAAGAAGGTCCTCCAATCACACCCATAACTCGGGGCTATACTTCAAATCACGATGGAAATCAAACACCAAATAGTTCTTGCTACCCCAAAGTAGACCTTTCTCGTCTCATTCAGCTCATATGAACACTTCTCACTATCACATTATATTCATCACATAGTCATCCAGCCATCACTTCCCTTAATAGGGACACAATCGAACATATAGATCTAGAAACACGCACTCGCGCAATCAGCTCAGGGCTCAAGCTATAGACAAAATCCAGCCTCAAGTCTTCTAGATCGGCCCAACATCAACACATAGAGATCACATCTTGTCCCTCGATCAGGTAATCACAAGCCATTGATGCACATCTGGTACTGAGCGCTTATGCGCGCATACAAATGCATGGAAAGAATTCAAAGAGTTACAGTTCAAGTTGAATCAAGGACGTACGATAAGAATTTAAGTAGGTGAAATTTCCTAAAGGTTCTGCAACCTCCCGAGGATAAGCACAGATGTCTCCGTACCGATCCGCAAGACTCTACTAAAGCTGCTCATGACTCACGAGACCTATGTAACCTAGGCTCTAATACCAACTTATCATGACCCTAAACCCAAACCAGGTCGTAATGGCGCCTCTTATGAAGAAAAGGCCAGCCGACACAAACCCCAAGTTTAATTAACAGATATAATGATTCATAATCAAGTCATTAATAATGATAAATCCCAAAATAAAGCGAAATATATCAACTGCAGAAACAAAACACAGCCCAACATCGGGGTGTCACAAGTCACGAGCATCTACTAAAGTCTGAACACAACTAAGAATATAAAATGTACTAGATACAGTATAAGGAAGACAAGAGGGAGAAAAGCAGTGCTGCGAATGTCGGGCCTACCTTGCTAACTCTACTGACTCTGCCACTGCAAATCAACACCACTACCTAGTTTAGAACTACCTGAATCTGCACACAAGGTGCAGGGAGTAATGTGAGTACGCCAATTCAGTAAGTAATAAAAGTAAATGAAAGCTAAGCAGTAAGAAAATACGTAGCCACATCATAATGCCACAACAAATGCAGTACATTTCCAAAACAGTACAGAAATCATTTACTTCGTAAATCAGGCTTAGTTTCAGTAAAATCTCTTAAAACTACTTTCAATAGTTTCAAATGAGTGATAAAATAGTGAGTAAAATAATAGAAACATAAATAGCCCCTCGGGCGAAACATGTACCATAAATTGCCCCTCGGGCATAATATCATCAGAACCAGCCCCTCGGGCTACCTCACAATCACTCATAATCAGCCCCCGGGCATAACATGAATCAAGAATTGCCCCTCGGGCAACACGGATCAAGAATATCCCCTCGAGCTTCAATATGAAATAACAATAGCTCCTCAGGCTACAATACATCACACACACTGGGTACTCGCGCTCACCAGGGGTGTACAGACTCCGAGAGGGGCTCCTTACGGCCCAAGCGCAGTATCAAGCCATCTCATGGCATAATCAATCTGGCCTCGGCCTCACATAAAAAATAGAATCATCACACTAGGTACCCGCGCTCACTGGGGTTGTATAGACTCCTAGAGGGGCCCCTTACGGACCAAACATAATATCAAGCCATCTCGTGGCATAATCACATAGGCTCTCGGCCTCATATCAAAAAGCCACCTTGTGGCGTACAAATCTCAGGCTCCCAGCCTCACAATCATAATTAGTATATCACCGCTGCAGTGTGCAGCCCGTCCCATAAGTATCCTCATAACACAGGCCCTCGGCCTAACTCAATCAGAATCTCATGAGTCCCTCGGGCAACAGTAAAACTTGATGCTCAGCTCAAATTATCTTTTCAAACATCATTTAAGGTATTTAAAACAGAGTAAACATGGATGAGTATGAAAGCAGTAAAATATAACATGAATGAGTGCAAATATAAACTCAAAATAGTGAGGAAATGGCAGTAAAAATCCCCTAAGGGTCAAAATAGTTGACACGAAGCCCAAATATGGCATTTAGCCCAAAACATAATAACTTCTAGCAATTTGCAATCAAATACACAGTAAAACAGTCATTCGGGATGGACCAAGTCACAATCCCCAATGGTGCACGACCCCACACTCAACATCTAGCATGTGGGTCACCTCAAAGTAGTAAAACAATGTGAAATTCGAGTTTCCATACCCTCAGAACAGTATTTGCAATCATTACTTACCTCAATCCGGTCCAAACTCTAGCCCGCGATGCCTTTGCCCCTCGAATCAGCCTTAACTCGCATTGAATCTATCCAAAAAACAGAATCACGATGTCAAACTATGCTAAGGGAACAAAGCCTATGCGAAAATAATCAATTTACAACATAAATTCCGAAATTAACCAAACTCGACCCGCGAACCCACATCTCGAAATTCGATAAAATTTACATCATTAGACTCCTTATCTTCCCACGAGTTCATACATATCAAAAGTTCCAAAATCGGACCACAAATGGCCCTTCAAATCCTCAAGTCTAGGTCTCCAATACCAGGCCCTAGTTTCCTCAAATTTTACCCTTAATTTCCACTAATATAATGATTAACCAATGGAAAAATGATCATAAATTCAAGTAATGAAGCTTCGGGAACTTACCCAACTGATTCACCTCGATTTTCCTTTGATTTCACTGCCCTAGCTCATTTCACGTCTTCAAAAATGGAGTGCTTAGCCAAAAATTCGTGAAGGAAACATTATATACTTTTGGCCCAGGGATTCCGCATTTGCAGGCCTGATAATACTTCTGCAGTACCACTTTTTTGGTCCATGAACCGCTTCTGCGGTCGTCACTTAAGCTGCCTCCCGCACCTGTGACCCTCTGTCTGCATCTTTAGTCGCGCAGGTGAGGTTCACATACCGCATCTGCAATTTCACTCAACCCAGCCATTGGCCACATCTGCGGCGCCAACCACGCTTCTGCGATATCGCACCTGCAGTCCCCTAGCCGCAGGTGCGGTTATGACAGTAATGGGACATCTTCAGCTATCAAAACCAACTTCCAAACTTTCCGCCAACCATCCGAAATCACCCCGGGACCTCAACCAAAAGCACCAACTAGCCATATACTACTATTCAAACTTATACCAATCTTCAAGACACCTCAAACAATTTCAAATCAACCAAAACACATCGGATTCAAGCCTAAGGTTCTCAAAATCTTTCGAATTACGCTTTTGATTAAAAAGTCTGTCAAACCACGTTCGAATGACCTGAAATTTTCACACACATCCCAAATGACACAACGGACCTACTGCAACTTTCGGAATTTTATTCTGACCCCTATATCAAAACCTCACCTATCAACCGAAAAATGCCAAAATTCCACTTTTGCCAATTCAGGCCTGAATCTACCACGAACCTCAAAAATACATTCTTATCACGCTCCTAAGTCCCATATCACCTAACGGAGCTAACCAAATTATAAAAATCCAAATCCGAGATAAATACTAACAAGTCAAGACTGAGTGAAACCTTTCAAATTTAAAGCTTCAAGCTAAGAATCAACCTTCCATATCTATTCTGATTAACCTAAAAACCAAAATAGACGATTTACATAAGTCACAATACATAATACCGGGCTAGTCATGCCCGAGAACTGGTGAACGAAGTGCAAAAGCTCAAAACGATCGATCGGGGCGTTACAATGGGGCGGGAATGGGGTTTGTATATATTTGTTTGTCATCATCAAAAAGGGGGAAATTATTGGAAATTGGTGAATTTAGATTTTGATGATTAACTAACGTTGCAGATATATTTGGTTGGTCAAAGGACCTGTCTAGTTGGGTTGATCTTGCAGAGTGCTGGCACTTAATCCTAGCGGGAGTAGGATTTATTTTTGAGAGAAATATCATCTTATTTCGTATTTTATGACCTACTAGCCACATAGATAATAGATAATCTTTGTAAATCATTAACGTTAACTTGAAGACCATGTTTGCAAGGAAGTAGAGTTAAAAGTGGATCTATTTTAGGAAAAGAATCATATTTTTCCTATATTTCCTTTATTCTCTAGGATTATGAGGGATATCTTTAAGGGATATATTTTGCAAAAAGTTGGCAGAAGTTAAATAGGTTTTTTGCTAGAAAAGAGTTAGAATTGGAGTAGAAAATAAATAAGAAAAACCATGTAGTCATATATGGTAAGTTTCTTATGAAGTACGTCTCTTATTATGTGTTTCCCCTAATGATTGGACTATTTATGCTTCTAACATGTTACCTATATATAGTCCAAGTGTACTTCATTGCAGGTACGCACTTACCATTATTTATTTAGAGTAAATTGAGAGAAAAGTAAGCAGAAATGAGTTCAAAATTCTGAAGTGGATATTGAAGGCTGGAATGTGCATAAGAACCAGACTAGAGAACTTGTTCCTTTGATACAGTGTCAAATTCGTTGTGCCTAGTCTAGTTTATTGTATTAGGCTTATTGAGTTGTAATCTTATTCGCTTATAAAAGAAGCATTTCAAGAGGTTTTTTCTCTGTGAGAGAATTGAAGTCTCAAGTTGTAGTTAGCTTGAGCACTTTGCTACAATCAGAGTGGTTGTAGGTAGTCAAGTGGCTAGGATTTAGTCTCTTAGGTTATAAGAGTTCTATAACCTGAAATTGCTCGTTGTTTTGGTCAAATTTTTTGCTGAAATCCCAAAGGTGGGTCGTGATTTTTACTCCCCTGAGCAAGGAGGGTTTCCACATAAAAAATTGCTTGTGTATTTGATTTTGCACTTTACTATTTCAGTTGTTTTACGAAGGAGCAGATATAAGAACCAAATTCTTATACAGGTGTCTAAGTGGGGCACCAACTCAATAATCATAAACATGATACAGACTTGCTCGAATCCTCGAAACACGTAAAGAAACATCGAAACTATGAATCGAATCCTCAAACAAAATTAATCAACTTATGAACTTCAAGCTTATTCAACTAGCTCTGAACAAAGACGAATCATACATAGACAACTCGAAATGATGCCATATTTTATGCGCAATTCAAAAATCACCATAAGCACATATAATGAAGCTCGTAAATCCAAAAGGACATCGATAATACCAAATTCTACTTCAAGGCGCCAATGGAAGTGCATACCAGCAATGATGGAAGTGTGTACTGGCAATGATAGAAGTGCGTACCTGCAAGTAAATTGAACACCGAAGCGCTCATAGATTACCCAAAACTATATCCGAATGTGTGTCGAAGTCCAAAATCATCATAGGAATCTATTAGAGCCATCAAATCCTGGTTTTGAGTTTTTTTACTTAAAATGTCGACTCAAGTTAAACATTGCCACCTTCGGCCACTATTAAGGAACTAAGTGTTCCGAATTTAACCAGGATCCTTCCAAAACCAAGCCAACAATCCCCTACAAATTATAAAATAGTAAAAGCACATACAAATGTATTGATAGCAAAAAGATCAGTCGGGTCATTACATTCTCCGCCTCCAAAATATACGTTCATCCTAGAATGGGTATAGAATCATACCCAGAGTGATGAATAAGTGTAGATATCTACTCCGCATGTCCTCCTCAATCTCCCAAGATGCCTCCTCGACTGGTTGACCCTTTTAATGGACCTTTACCGTAGAAATCTTCTCAGACCTCAACTGGCAAACCTGCCTGCCAACAAAAGCAATTGGCTCCTCCTCATAACCCAAAGTCTCATCTGAACTGTGATGTAATCTAACACATGTGGCATGTCGACAGTGTACCTATAGAGCATAGACACGTGGAAAACAAGATGAACTCTCGATAGACTTGGAGGTAAAGCAAGCTTGTAAGTAACCTCACCAACTCGCTCCAACACCTCAAATGTTCTAATAAACCTCAAACCCAGCTTTCCTTTCTTTCCGGACCTCATGATACCCTTCATCGGCGAGACTTTTAAGAGAACTTTCTCGCCCACCATAAATTATAAATCACGTGTTTTCAAATCCTTAGAACTCTTCGTGCTATGCATAGTAGCTCCAGAATTAACTTTACCTTATATATGGCATGCCTTACCAAATCCTTACTTATAACCTAGACTCGCGAGGCTCAAACAAATCAATGGGGGAACAACCACGCTGACCATACAATGCGTGAAATGGAGCCATCTCAATGCTGGATTGATAACCGTTGTCATAAGAAAACTCGGCCAAAGGTAAGGATCGATCCCACAACCCTTTGTCAATCACACATGCTCTAAGCATATCCTCCAAAATCTGAAGTAACCATTTTGACTGTCTGTTAGTCTACAAATGAAAGGCCATACTAAGCTCTACCCGGGTACCCAACTCACTTTGTACTGCTTTCCAGAAATGTGAAGTGAAATGAGGGCCTCTATCTAAAATGATAGAAATAGGAACACTATACAACCTGACAATCTCGTAAATATAAATTTGGGCCAACTTCTCTAAAGAGTATGTAGTCACTATCGGAATAAAGTGCGCATCCTTGGTCAGGCTGTCAATAGTGACCCAAACGGCATCACATTTCCTCAATATTCGTGGCAACCCAACTATGAAGTCCATAGTAATGTGCTCCCGCTTCCACTCCGATATAAAAACCTTCTAAAGTAGGCCACATGGCCTCTAGTGCTCACACTTAACCTACTGGAAATTTAGACATCTTGGCACATACTCTACTATGCCCTTCTTCATCCACCGTCACCAGTAATGATACCTCAGGTCAAGATACATCTTTTGTAGCTCCTCGATGAATAGAATAACGCGAACTGTGAGCCTCCTCTAAAATTGTCTCCCTCAAGCCAGCAATATTAGGAACACACAGGCGTCCCTGGAGACGCAGAACACCATCATTACCGATAGTAACCTCATAAGCACCACCCCATAGAACTGTTTCTCTAAGAACCAGCAAATGCGGGTCATCGTACTTATGAGCCTTGCTCTGCTCAAATAAAGAAGACTGAGCCAACCACATCAAAGAACTCGACTATACTCTAAAATATCAAACCTCACAAGTCTGTTAGCTAAGGACTAAATGTACAAAGACAATGGCCTCTCCTCTACTCAAATGAATGCCAAACTACCCATTCTCTCAGCCTTTCTGCTCAAGAAATCTGCAACCACATCCTTGCCCGGGTGATAGAGGATAGTAATACCATAATCCTTTAGTAACTCAAGCCACCTGCACTGCCTCAAATTAAGATCCCTCTATATTAATAAATGCTGATGTTTACGGTGATCAGTGTAGATCTCACATAACACCTATAAAGATAATGCCTTCAAATCTTAAGAGCATGAACTATCGCTGCCAACTCCAAATCATGAATAAGTAATTCTTCTCATGGGGCTTCAGATGATGTGAAATGTATCCAATAATTTGGACCGCTGTCATCAAACACATCTAAAAACAATGTGTGAAGCGTCGCAATACACAGTATATATTCCTGAATATGAGGGCTACACTAACACCGCTGATGTAGTCATTGCGACCTTGAGCTTCTGACTGCTCTCCTTGCAATTATCAGACCATCTAAATAAACCACCCTTCTTGGTCAATCTAGTCAAAGGAGTTGGAATAGAAGAGAAACCCTCCATAAATCGATGATAATAACTTTCCAACCCCAAAAAACTCTTGATCTCTATCGTTGTGGTAGGACGAGGCCAACTCTAAACTGCCTCAATCTTCCTGGGACACCTTATACCCTCACCTAATACAACATGCCCCAAGAAAGCCACAGAATCTATCCTGACACTTGGAGAACTTAGCATATAGCATTTGTTCCCACAAGGTCTGAATCAAAATCCTCAAATACTGCTCGTGCTCCTCCATACTACGTGAGTAGATCAATATGTCATCAATGAAGACAATGGCAAACGAGTCAAGATATGGCCTGAACACCTGATTCATCAAATCCATAAATATTGCGAGGCATTAGTCCAACCGAAAGACATCACTAGAAACTCATAGCGCCTAGATTTAGTCTAGAAAGTCGTCATCAGAACATCTAAAGCATGAATCCTCACCTGATGATACCTGGATCTCAAATCGATTGTAGAGAACACCCTAGCACCTTGTAACTGATCTAATAATTCATCAATGTATGGAAACAAGTACTTATTCTTAATGGTAACTTTGTTCAATTGGCAGTAATTAATGCACATTCGCATACGCCAAACCTTATTCTTTGTAACCAAAGGTGACACGCTCGGCCTAATGAACTCCTTTGCGAGCAACTCCTCAAGTTGTTCCTTCAACTCATTTGGAGCCACAAGGTATGGTGGAATAGATATAGGCTGGGTTCCAAGCGCCAAATAAATATTGATATCTATATCACGATATGGTGGCATGCCTGGTAGATCAAAAGGAAATACATCTGAGAACTCCTGCACAACATGCACTGAATCAATCGTTGGAGCCTTCACAACAATATCCTGAACATAAGCTTGACATGACAATCCCCCCTTCTCGACCATATGTCGAACCTTCAACAAAGAGATAACCCGGCTAGATGTGCCGATAGATGAGCCCCTCCACTCCAATCTATGCAACTCTAACATCACCAAGGTAACAGTTTTGACATAGCAATCAAGAATGGCATGGTACGGAGACAACTAGTCCATGCCTGGGATGACCTTAAGTCGGTCATATCAAGCAACAAAAGATCCGTTCTAGACTTATAACCACAGAAAGTCACAAAATAGAACCGGTAAACCAGATCCACAACATTAGAATCATCTACTAGCATGGACACATATACAAGAGCACCGAAGGACTTACGAGAGACATCCAAATATGGAGAAAATAGAGAAAACACATAGGAATAACTGGGCCATGGGTCAAATAGTGCTGAAGCATCCCACTGTAGACAAAAATAATACATGTGACAATGGTGTTTGAGGATACATTATCTGGTCTCGCTTGAAAATCATAGTACCTAGCTGGAGTTCCACCTGACTGGCCTCCACCTTTGGGGCGCTACCCACCTGCCCTCTGCCTCTGGCCGGCCAGACGGGTGGTGCGGCAGCTAGTGTAGTGATCATCGGCTGATGGCCGTGCTATACTACCTTGCCTCAAAAGCTAGGGCAAAACCTCGTCATAGGACAAAGCTCCCAGCACTTGTAGTGAGAAACCTCCTCATGCTGACCCTGAGTCTGTCCCTAATGACCGGAATGCCCAATGGAGGAGCCCTAAATAGGTAGTGGACAGTAGGTACTCTCTTCAATGGCACTGAAGTAGGGTCGCACTAAAGCACTCCGAGAAGGCGGTGGTGCTGAATACGTGGGCTTTCTAAATTGGCCCCTCATGAACTGACCTCTGCCCCCAGACGAGGTGACACTAAATCCTCCAAAATGGCAAGTCCGCTTTTCCCCTATCATATACAATTGACCCTAGATAAAGATACCCTTAATCCTCCGAGCTATCTCCAGAACCTGCTCGTAAGGAGTCCCTATCTGAACCTTTGGGCCATAGTAACTTGAATAACATAATTCAATCCCGTAATAAACCTCTACACTCTCTCTGGTTCATAAGTGTGCAGTGAGACAACTCAGATAATCTCGCCTCATAATCAGTCACAAACATCTGACCCTGCTGAAGCCGCTCGAACTGACCCCCTAGCTCTTCCTTCTGGGAGGGTGGATTATAACTCTACAAAAAGAGGCATGTAAATTGGTCCCAAGTTAATGGAGGTGAACCTGCTAGCTTGCTACAGAGATTGGACTGCCACTATCTACGGGCCCTGCCCTCCAATTGAAAGATGGTGAAGTCTACTCTTTTGGACTCCAATACTCCCATGTTATACAGCATGTCCCTCTAACGGTCAATAAAGTCATATGGATCCTCATGTCACTCACTACTAAAGATAGGAGGATGTAGCCTAGTCCATATGTCCAGCCATTTCTGTTGCTCAATAGTCACGGTTGGTCTGGCCTTTGGTATAACTGCAATAGTTGGCCAGGCCCCGCTCGTAGGCAGTGCACCTAAGGTCTGATAAATGGAAGTAGCGTACCCTGGGGAATGAGCGGTACGGGTCTGTGCTCTCCTCCCACCTGAGTTGTGGCTGGCGAAAATAGACCTGCTTGAGCCATCAAATCCCTGAACCGCTAAATAAAGCCCATGACCTCCTGAAATCCCGGTGCAGTCATAAAATTCACTGGGGCCGGCTCAGCTACAGGTGCCTCATCTTTCTCTTCAATAATAGGATCCTCCACCGGATCTAGTGGTGGCACAATAGGAGCAACCTTAGGACGCCCTCTTTCTCTAGCTGGAGTCGGGGCCCTCCCTCAGCCTCTGCCTCGGCCTATAATAATAAGGGGAGAAGCTCCTCTACCGCTAGATATAACTGTCACAACACGTTCTCACCATCCGTGAGAGAACAAGAGGAAGATACTTAGGTCAACATCAACTACACAATAGGAGATGAAGAAAGAGAATTTTCCTAACACTCTATAGCCTCTTGAAGATAAGTATGCACGTCTCCGCAACGATCCATAAGACTTTATTAGGCCTGCTAATTACTTTTGAGACTAATGTGAACCTAGTGCTCTGATACCAAGCTGTCACAACACAACTCCTACTATAGGTTGGGATGGCGCCCAATGTTATTGTTAGGCAAGCCAACCGTGAACTTTCCATTTAATTATCTATATTTATTACTTTTAAAATCATAACCTTTATTAATAGGGAGACTAATTATAGAAGACCATGGTGATATAAAGAATAAGTAAAACATAATAGTGAAATGGTAATATTAACAGACAAAAATCATTAATATCTACTAGAAATTTCCAAAACCCGGTATCACAAGTGCACGAGTAATTTAGTATAATATAGAAACCACTAAAACTACTGTTTGAAATGAAATAGATGGAATTATAAAATGCAACAAAGAGGAGACTCCGGGTGCTGTAGATCAAAGCATGGAGAAGCAGCTCACCGCTAAGTCTCCGGGTAATGTGGATGCGCGCCTGATCGGATACCAGATGTACCTACTTCAGTACCTGAACAATTTGTGTAGAACCATAGCATGAGTACATAAACAACGTGTACCTAGTAAGTATCTACTCTAAACTCAAATAAGTAGTGACAGGGGTCGAAATTGACACTTACTAGTGATCAATAAATAAGTTCACGGATTACAAATATGCATAAAATACTATAACAATGGAATAAGAAGCAACAAGTAAGTGATTCCTTAACAAAATATCAATTTAAAATCATCAAATACCACATGTCAATTTCAACAAATAAGAGAGAATAAGTAATCCTCAATTTTCAAGTCAACAAAATATCAAGTATAGTCGGGCTCGTAGCGGATATTATGCATGAGTGATGCTGAGGTCGTACGTCCTGATCCATGGATGTATGTATATGTGTGTGTGTATATATATATATATATATATATATATATATATATATATATATATATATTATTAAGGCATTTGGACCGATCCACAGGAATAGGAAAACTCTTCCGACTATGGGACATACATTTACAACACCATGATAGTCACATAAAGGAGCACAATTTTCTATCAACAATCGAACAAAGTAATGAAGCTCAGTCTAACATAGTTTCCAATCAAATTTCAATTGTAAATTCAAGTAATAAAACCAATGAATTGGGTTCAAATAATACAAGTATTGCACGATAAAGTCCCGAGTCTACCCGGACAAAAATATAATTTTCTTCTACTTATGCACTCTCGTCACTTCATGCATGTGTAGCACACACAATTATTAATAAATAACAATTTAAACACCTACCGGGTTAATTACCTATTACAAGGTTAGGTGAGAGACTTACCTTATTTTTAAGTCCTCTTCCTGGTCCTCAAACCACACTAATAGCCTCAAAATAACATCAAGCAACCCGAAACTAGTCAAAAATTGTACAAACTAATCAATATATTCTCAAAATTCATAATTCATTTATTAGAATAATTACCCAACACAAATCAAAAAGTTCTAAAAAGTAACCCCCGAGCTCACGTGCCCATATTCCGAAATTTTTTGTAGATAAATATTACCCATAAACTTACGAACTCAAATATATAATTTTTACTTAATTTTATAATCATTTTCATGGTCAAATCCCATTTTTACCAAACCCTAGGTTTTTCAACATAATCCCATAATTTCAATAATTTTTATGTTAAAGTCTACCCATAATCTATGTATTAAACTCACATTAGATAGAAATCACTAATCTTCAATTTCTAGGTAAAAATATCCTCTCCAAAAGCTCCAAAATCGGCCAAGCAAATTGTAAGAATGAGGAAAATGAACTTAATCCTGACTTTAAAAGTTTCTGTCCAGTGATGCCTTCTTTGGGATAGTGAAAAGTCCCTCGCGATCGCGAAGGCAAAAATTGCCAAAGCCCAAAAAACATTCTCGACGAACAGAAAGGAGCATCGCAATAATGAAGGCTAGCCTGTCGTACCGTTCATGAGTGCGAAGGCTACCAAGCTGAGCCCTCCCGAACTAGCTTTCAACTACGCTATCGCGAACGCGAATGTATGTGGCCCCTGAGCATCACAACCATGATTTCTATCTCACGGCCGTGTAGAAAAAAAGTCCCCTAGCCCATTCCTTCATCGCGAATGCGAGGCTTTCTCTGCATTCGCAAAGAAGGAAACCAGCAGCACATTTTCTATAAATTTTGACTTAACTCTGGGTGGTCTAAAACACTCCCGGGCCACCTGGTACCCTTTCCAAATGCACCAACAAGTTCATAAACATGATACGGACCTTCTTAAATCCTTTGAACACATAAAGAAAAATCAAAACTAAGAATCACATACTAGAAAAAACTTATTCATCTTATGCACTTCAAACTTCTTCAACTGGCTCCGAATGTGATGAATCATACTTAGACAACTCTAAATGATGTAAAATTTTATACAAAAGTCACAATCACCATTAGAACCTATTCCTAGGATCGATATCTAAACGAACATCGATAACACTAAACGCCATTTCAAACCAACTTTAAAAAACTTTAAAACCTTCCGGCACCAATTTTCAACATTAAGCGTTGAAATTCTCCCCGATCATCCGAAACATGATATGAACACATTCCCAAGTCCAAAATGATCATATAAACCTATTAAAACGATCAAATCCTAATTCCGAGGTTTTTTTTACTCAAAATGTTGACTCAAGTCAAACTTGGCCACCTTAAGCCACTATTAAGGATTGCTCCGAATTCAACCCGAACCCTTCCAAAACAAAACCAACCATCCCCCCAAGTCATAAAATAATAAAGGAACATATGGGGAGTTTTAAATTGGGGAACAAGGATTTAGAAAGCAAAATGGCCGATCAGGTCATTATAGGAGCATATATTTACAAGATAGTCATTGACGAGGCTTAGAAGACACAACATTCTTTTCACCGAGAAATAAGAGATGAATGGCAGATTTGGTCCCACTCAGCGAGCCAATTTGTTTGCAATAAAATTTTGAAATATGTCCAAAATAAAAATCACATATATAATAGATGATTAATTTTATTAAAAGTCTTTGTGGGTACAATTCTGGTTGCTCCCTTTATTTTTCTCTCTAGATTGTTCTATTTGATTTGAGGGATTAAGTAGCGTATTTCTCGAACGTGGGATGATGCAAACTTCCTGGGGAATGTATTTCATTTCTATGAAAAGAAAAAACATTTGTTGATTGCCTCGGCTTTGAGAAAGATAACATTTTATGTCTTTGATCTCTCTGTGAATATTCCGTAAGTTTATGGAATTTTTAGATGCTTTCAAAGGGAATATGTGGCCCTTTTTTTAGGTGCAGCTAGGGTTTTTGGTAGAGTATCCTCCAAGCTAGGGTTTCGGGTAGAGTACTCTCCTAGTTAGGGTTTCGGTAGAGTAGCCTCCAAGAAACTCTAATATACTCTTAATTGTAGTATACTTAACTTTGGGATTTAGCCCAAATTTCATATGGATTTGATCCAACAAAATTTTGATGTCTATACAACATTTTTTAAAAGAGAAAAAAGAAGAATGCCTTTTTCTAGAATTTTCACATGAAGGGATACTTGAGGAAAAAATAAATTATTTTAGAAAAAAAGCTATTTAGAAAGATAAGTTTAATTGTTCAAAGTCCAAATATTTGAATATGAAAATTCATCTATTCTTTAAAGTTTGGTTGACGTTGTAACGACCCAACCGGTCGTTTTGAGCTCTAGCATGTCGTTTGGTGGTTTGAGACCTTTAGTAGCTTTATTTTAAGTATTATGACTTGTACGCGTAGTCGGATTTGATTTTGAGAAGTTCAGAGTTAATTTGGAAGAATAATTCTCAATCAGAAGCTTAAAGTTGGAAGAGTTGACCAAGGCTTTACTTTTGAGTAAACGACTTTAGAATCAGGATTTGAAGGTTCCTATAGGTCAATAAGGAAATTTTGGACTTGGGAGTACATTTGAGTTATGCATCGAATGGTCCCGGAGCAATTCGGTGCCTATTATCGGAAGTTTGCATTTTGAAGGTTTGAAATTTTCTACGTTTGACTTGGAGTGTAATTTGGTGTTATCGGACTTCAGGTAGTGTTTGCGGATCTCGGATAGGTTCAATTTACTTATTTGAATTTGTCTGCGAAGTTTAGTCATGATCCGGAATGTTTAAGAGTGATTCAGACACTTAAGTTACATACTAGTTTTGTTTAAGAAAATTAGTCGACCACGGTCAATTAGTGGATTTAACGAGCTCGGATCATGATTTAAAAGTTTTAATAGGTATTTATGATGATTTTGGACTTGTTCGCAAGTTTGGGTTAAATTCCGGTGAGTTTCGGATGGGTTTAAATTGTGTCACACTCTTATTGATGTTTTGGCGTCATTTATTTTGGCCTAAAGGGACCATATTAAGAAAAAGACCTTTGATTTTTTATTTGATTGAACCATTAGATCCGTATCGTAATTAAGGAACCAGAGAAATAAGAATCGTCGAATTCCGAGGTTTTATGAAAGAGTTATGCCCATTTCCTTATCGGAAAATATTGTTGGTTTCTGGTGCGAGCTTTTGTTCTTCGCAAATGCGAGGGACGTCCCGCAAATGCAAAGAAGGAATTTTGTTCTGACTGGTCAACACAATTGCTCTTCGCGAACGCAAATATATCACGCGAAGGCGATGAGCAAAAATCACCTAGGCAGTGTTTTAAACCTAGTATTTTAGTATTTTGAGCTTATCTTGTGTTCTAGAGCTCCGTTTGAGGTGATTTTCATGGCATTGTTCTCATATCAACAAGAGGTTAACTATATGACCTTTACTTTATTTTTTTCCATGATTATTACAACAACAACAACCCAGTATAATCCCACTTAGTGAGGTCTGGGGAGGGTAGTGTGTACGCAGACCTAACCCCTACCCTGGGGAAGAGAGGCTGTTTCCAAATAGACCACCGGCATCCTTCCCTCCAAGAACTTCCCACCTTGCTCTTGGGGAGACTCGAACTCATAACCTCTTGGTTGGAAGTGGGGGTTGCTTACCATCAAAGCATTAGATATTATTTTTATCCGTATTTGGATTGTAAAAATTGGGGTTTTGAGCTCCACGTTTGAGAAATGATAAATCCTTGATTTGAGGGGCAATTCATGGATGAAACTGGATTATTTTCTAGATAAATACTATATAACTTAATGGTAATAGTTATTTTCAATAATTTTTGGAATTCGTGCACGTGGGCTCGGGGGTTGACTATGTTGACTTTTCGAGTAGAGTTGGGAATTGCTATAAATTGTTAAATTACGAGTATTGAGTATATTTCGATTGGTTTGCACGTTTTTTATTAGTTTCAGATTGTTTGGCATCAATTTGAATAGTTAGGGAGATGTTGCAGCCGGTTTGAGGATTTCGAAGCGAGTTAAGTCTCATGTCTAATCTTGTGAGGGGGAATTTACCCTACATGTGTTATAATTTTTATGTGCTACATGTTGTGGGAGCTACGCACGTATAAGGTGATGCATGTCTGTGCGTATGCTAGAATACCTTATTTGATCCGGGTAGATTTAGATTCACTCCATGCCTTAATTGTAATATTTGAGTTATTTTACCTGTTATAGCTTTAATTTATGTTTTTTCCTGAGACCGCAGTTGCACAATACAAGTATCAGCGGAATACCATAATAATGACATAGAAAAGTTAGCGGAAACACAATCTAAATTCAAAACGACAAATACAGCAAGGACAAATAATAACTCAACAACTACGACAACTTTCACATTTGATTTTAGTGAACAACCTTCACGAAGTATCTAACCTCGGATAAATTACCACACGGGTCTTAATACCTGAAGCTCTAACACTAGGCATCTTGTGCCCTCATCACACCTCATAACCACATTGATGACTCAAGTGCCAAATAGAGCGGTTCTCACATAGAAGGCAAGTAAACAACGGTGTGCATCTATACCCAACAATATCAAGATAAGCCGCTTATCCCATAAGGGTGCTTAGCTACATGTATGCTTGTGCAAGTCTCCTAACATAGTTCATACTAGTTAGTAAGCATAAGGAAAAGAATAGACAACACGTAGAGTGTTTGCAGGGGGATCTCCAGGAATACTGTTCCATAGTCCCAAAGTAAATCTGTAGGGGATCTCCCAAAATTCCGTTCCATAGTTCCAAAGTAAATATGTAGGGGGATTTCCCGGAATACCATTCTATAATCCCAAAGTAAGTATGCAGGATAGGGGGATCTCCTGGAATACGGTTCCATAGTCCCAATGTAAATATGCAGAACAAGGGCATCTCCCGGAATACCGTTCCGTAGTCCCAAAGTAAATATGCAGAACAGGGGGATCTCCCAAAATACCGTTTCGTAGTCCCAAAGTAAATATATAGAATATGGGAATCTCCTGGAATACCATTCCGTAGTCCCAAAGTAAATATGCAGCGCAACCAATAGAGATAACAACTGCAGCACGACAGAAACCTCATGCACCACCATAACAAGTATAACTGCAAAACTGTCAATAATACAAAGTACGGCAAGTAAATCAAATCAAGAACTTTAAATCACAAATAAACGATAGAACCCGCTCACAAGAAATAATCACAGTAAAGAATGATGGCATAAAGAGAACAACTTAATAAGGGAACAACTAAAATGTAGCAACGATCCCACAATATACAATTCAACAACAAGAAAGCTAACACGAGTCAAATAATTCCAAATATTGTTATGTCAGCTGAAATATATGATATCTAACCCCTTTTAAGGTTGAGCAATTACGATGGTTTTCAACAATTCATTTAAGAATAAGCGGCGGAAAGATAAACGCAACCTCAATTGAGACTAAACAATTATAGGATGAGATAATAATAATTTCATATAAAGATAGGCAGTTATGAAAAGATAGCATGACAATAGCAGAGGTAAAAATCTTCAGTTAAGTTAAGTGAGAGTCAAATAGCCAATAAGAGTGAATCATAAAGCAATTAATTTCAATTAAGCATGTAGAGGTAAAACTAGTAAAAAGGAAACTCAGTCATATCAAGAATATCTTCATACTCAGTGAATATAAGGACCTAAAAACCCTAAAAGGCCAAATTTCCACAACTAAGTTCGACCATACTCTTCACCTTGCATACACGAACTACAATCAACATAGAAGATTCAAATCCAAAGGGAAAATCCCCCACACAAAGTTAGGCAATATGTTTACCTCAATTCGGCCAACTCAAAACTCAATTTAGCTTTCCTTTACCAATTCTCAATCGCTTGGCCCAATCTATCCAAAGAAGACTTAAATACATCAAACAATGCAAGAGAAAACAATTTCAATTAACAAAGCTATGATCCTTATACAATTTGTAAAAAGTCAACAAAAGTCAGCTCCCTTGGCCCGCACCCCAAAACCTGACAAAATTTACAAAACCGGAACACCCATTCAATTACGAGTCCAACCATACTAGTTTTACTCAAATCCAACTCCGAATCAATATTCAAAACTCAAAAATTCACTTTATGAAATTTTACACAAAAACCCCCAAAATTTCACTTTGAAATCATCAATCAAATGCCTAAAATAAAGATGGTTTTATGAAATATAGCAAAAATCGAATATACCCAATCCATATAGTGAAAATGACCTCCAATAATTTTCCAAATCCAAGCTCCCCAAGTCAAAATATAACCAAATGAACAAACTTTCGATATTAAGTATTTTTGCCCAGCCGTCCTACGTTGTTTTGCATGCCTAACGATAAAAAAAAAACTTCCTTTTGATGCCTCCAATAGATTCCTTGTGAAATTCAGTCAAGTTAGACTTTCGAATCATTCTATTTAACCTTATAATGAAGGAAATATGTTGGTTTCAATATTTGGCAATTTCGTAATTAATCTGAAAAATGTGACATCTCAATTCTTAGTAAAATGACCATAAAATCCTCATATGATGTCCAAATTTAACGATTCTATTTTCCGTGGCTCTATAACTATGATACGGATCTAATGCTTTAATCAAAACAGAAATTGGAGCTCATTTGTTTAATGTGTTACCATTTATGCTTGAAGAAACGACGTCGAAACATAAGAAAGACGAGCGCAACACAGCCCAAACCTATCCGAAACTCACCCGAGCCCCACGAGACCCCGTATGAACATACCAAGAAGTCCCATAACAAATCACGGACCTACTAGAGGCCTTAAATCACACATAACAATCATTGAAACGATGAAACACACCTCAAATCAAACTTAATGAACTTTCAAAATTTCGATTTTCAAAAATTCGCGCCGAAACATATAAAATCAACTCGGAATGAACTCAAAATTTGGACACAAGTCCTAATACATCTTACAGAGCTACTTGTGCACCCAAACTATCGAGCAAAGTGCAAATTCTCAAAACAACCGATTGGGTTGTTACACAAGAGGAGGTCAGTATACCTCCATCTTTTCTCTTAATTGCTTCATTTGAAAATCATGAACATGTTATTATTTTCCTAATTAACTGCTTAGTCTACAATTTTTATTCAGCCTTTAATTATTTATTTTGGTTCACCATGACTTGTTAATGATCTATGATAAGTTGTGTTTGTCTAATGTTAATTAGGTAGCTGTGTGACTTTAACTACCTCAATTTCTGTATTGAATAGCCCATGTGCTTAAGTTTCTTAACTTGCCTTGATGATTTCTCACATCTACCTAAGACTTCAAACCTTACTCTAAAGTTTTGTTATAATCTTCATGCTCATCATGATGTTCTGTTCCCTTTAATATTCTATTATGATCTTCATGCCCATCGTGTTATATTTTGAGTTATGTTCCACTTAATATTATGTTATAAGTCTACATGATTCATCATGTTATATTCTCCTGTATTTTGTTACTCTGTATTTAGGTTTTGCTATAGTCATCACGTTTAACATGCAGCACCCTTCTAAGTTCAGCTATCCTACTTAGGCTTTTCTGTTCATCATGCCGTATTATTTGAGTTCTGTTATGATATACTTAGAGTTGTTATTGCAGTCTTCATGTTTATCGTGCCATATTCTTTTGGGTGCTGTCATTTTATTTTTAAATGACTTTAGCTATGGTATGTTGTCACGACCCAATTTCTCCCACCGTGTATTATCGTGACGGCACCTAGTCTCTATAACTAGGTAAGCCTATCACTTTGCGGAAATGAAATAAAAGCATAAATATTAACTACTAACAGTAACAAATATTTAATAAGCAACTGAATGCCACTCGGCATATACAATTATCACCTGTGAAATATGCCAAACAAATTCACAAACCCTATAATGCCGTAAGTCACAAGCTACTAACAAGTCTTAATTGTTCTATTCATCATTTCTATAGAAAAAAGGAAAAATGAACATAGGGGGATAAAGGGGGACTCCGAGGATCTGCGGGCGCGGGCAGATGTATCTTGAAGTCTCGTAAAGCAGCGACTACAACTAGTGATGAGTCTGGTAAGATAAACCTGGATCTGCACACGAAAAACATGTGCAGGAAAGGGTGTAAGTGCACTACAATAGTACCCAATAAGTGCAAAGCCTAAACGCGGTCGAGTAGTGGCGAGATCATGTTAGGGCCCTACTGGTATAAATATAATGAAACAAGACAGAATGAAATATTGTGGTAAAAATAAATAGGAAAATCTAATAGGAATAGAATCGATGAAGGACAACAGCTCAGAACACAGTGATAACAACAGGGGATCTCCCAAGATATCATCTCGCAGTCCCAAACGTAAATGTGCAGGGGGGTCTCTCGGAATACCATTCTGTAGTCCCAAAGTAAATATGCAGAACAAGGTGATCTCTAGGAATACCGTTTCGTAGTCCCAAAGTAAATATGAGGTATAGGGGGATATCCCGAAATACCGTTCCGTAGTGCCAAAGTAAATATGCAGCACAACCAACAGAAACAACAACTACAGCAAGAAAACCTACAGTTTAAGCTAAGTTCAAGTCAATGAAAGCAAGAAATTTCACTAAACATGTTGCACAGAGTTCAAATAGGCAGTTAAAACACATAGGCATGCTATTCTAAACTAAATAAGATAGTTACATATGCTAGTGTCGTTCAACTAAGGAGAAACATGTTATGACTTAGTGAAAAAGGAGTTTTACAACAAATAGCCCGTGTACGCACTCATCAGCTCACGTACAAGGCACTCACATATCAAACAGTACCAAATCCTAAGGGGAGTTCCCCTACACAAGGTTAGGCAAGACACTTACCTCGAACCAAGATCAAATCAATCTGTCACAATGCCCTTTCCACGAAATCCGACTTTGAATGGCCCTAATCTAGCCAAAATCAATTACACACATGAATACAACTACAAGGAACTAATCTAGCTACTGAAATCAAAGCCAAAACAAGAAATTGGAAATTCGCCCAAAAAAACCTCCCCGGGCCTACGTCTCGGAATCAAGTAAAAGTTACCAAATATGAAATCCATTCACTCACGAGTTCACTCATATCATAATTATCCAAATCCTATGTCTATATCCCACTCAAAACTCAAAAATTTGGTTGGGGAACTTTTCCCCCATTTTCTCAACATTCTCATTCAAATTCCTTAATTAAATGAAGAAAACAACAGTAGATCAATGAAATATAACCAAAATTGAGTAAGGAATCATTACCCCAAATCTCTCTCTGAAAATCCCTCAAAGAACCACAAATTTCCGAGCTCCCAAGTCCAAAAATGGAGAAATGAATAAAACCCACAATTTTTCCCTTTTTCTGCCAACTAAACAGCACATGCGGTTAATTACATACTTCTGCGGTATCGCATTTGCGGCTAAAACTCCGCACCTGCGGAAATCACTTACTCCAGCTTCATCCGCTTTTGCGACCATCGACCACATCTGCGCATGTTGCAGGTGTGGAAAATACTTCGCACCTGCGGACTCAAAATTGCACCTGCGCCTTACTTTCCGCTTCTGCGACAATCGTAGGTGCGGGAATTTCTTCGTACCTGCGGACTTTGCTTCGTTCACCTCAAGTCGCTTCTGCAATCCAAATCCCGCTTCCGCGGGCTCGCACCTGCAAGTGCGATTATACCAGCACCTAAAATTCTCAGCAGTTGCATAAGTCCAAATTTTACCCCGTTGAGCATCCGAAACACACCCAAGGCCCTCGGGACCTTAACCAAAGATACCAACCAGTCCTAAAATACCATACAAACTTAGTCGGGCCCTCAAATCACATCAAACAATGCTATATTCACGAATTAACCTCCAATTCAAACTTAAAGAACATTAAACTTCCAATTCCTACAACCGATATTGAAACATATCAATTAAATTGCATATTGTAAATAATTCTTCAAGTAATTGATTCTACAATTAAATTCTAAGCTAATACGCGAAATTATATGAAATAACCAAAACGCCCCTCGGCCCCACGTCTCGGAATTGGATAAAATTTATATTTCCAGAAACCTCACACTGTCATGAGTCTAACCATACCAAAATTATCCAAATCCCATAACATTTCGACCCTCAAATCTGTGATTCTATCCGAAAGGATTTTCTAAACTTTTCCAACAAAATTCACGGATTAAATGTCAAAACTAGTAATAGATTCGAGTAATCTAACCAAAATTAAGTTAAGAATACTTACCCCATATTTCCCTCTGAAAATCTCTCGAAAAATTGCCTCACCCGAGCTCCAAATCGCCAAAAATGGAGAACTTGAAATAATCTGTCCAGCAATTTTTGCACCTGCAGTTACTGTTCACCGCAGGTGTGGTTACTATTCACTGCAGGTGCGGTACTGTTCACCGTAGATGCGGTTACTGTTCACTGGGTACTGTTCACCGCAGATGCGGTCACTGTTCACTGCAGGTGTGGTTACTGTTCACCGAAGAAGCGAAAAATACAGAAGCTGAAATTTCAACAGCTTTCTTCAAGTCCGAATTGATCCATTAACCTTTCGAAACACACCGGAGGCCCCCGGACCTCAACCAAACATGCCAACCAATCCTAAAATATCATTCAAACTTGTACCAATCTTCAAAATACTTCAAACAACATCAACACACCTATTTTTCATCGAATTCAAGCCTAAGAATTTCAAAGACTCTAAAAATACGCTTTCGATCAAAAAGTCTATCAAACCTCGTCCGAATGACCTAAAATTTTCCATACAAGTCACATTCAACACTACGGAGCTACTCCAACTTCCGAAATTTCATTCCGGCCCTCAGATCAAAATCTCGCTATCGGACCGGAAACTTTAAAAATTTAACTTTCGGCATTTCAAGCCTAAATTAGCTACGTGCCTCCAAAACACAATCCGATCACACCCCTAAGCCCGAAATCACCTAACGGAGCTAACGGAACCATCAAATTTCCATTCCGAGACCGTCTTCATATTGTTCCGACTATGGTAAAATTTCTAAGACTTAAGCTCTCATTTAGGGACTAAGTGTCCCAAAACTCTTCGAAATTCAAAATCGAACATCCCGGCAATTCAAAATAGCAGAAATAAACTTGGAGAAAGCAGTTAATAGGCGATCGGGGCGTTAACTCTTAAGACGACCGGTCGGGTCGTCACAATAGAAACTAGTACTATATTAAAAGCACGAAGCCTCTTAGAGAAATGGCGTTCGCCTTTTTTATCCTTTAAAAATAAAGTTCATATTAGACAAATTAGTCATTTAATTATTTTCCTAATATTTAGGAATAATCGTTTAATTATTTTCCTAACATTTAGGACTTCGAAATCAACTATATTTTGTATATTAAATCCTTCCTTGTTTAAACTACATAATATAACATTTTGTAAAAGAAATAAGTAAAGTTGAAACGAACGTTTAAGTTGATATGGTAAATTTAATAGGCATCAATACTCCGAGACAGGTATATATTTATGAATTAAAACACAAAATTCTAAATATTGGTCAAATATTCGACCACTTTCAACTTCTTTTAGGTTAAGCAGTGAATGAAAATACGTATTTAACTCTTGCCAATCCTACTTGGACAAAGATAGTAGAAACAGATGCCTCTGATATTGATTATGGTGGCATTTTAAAACAATGTTCGTCATCTGATAAACAAGAATATCTTGTTCAGTTTTATTCTGGAAAGTGGAATAACGCCCAGAAAAATCATGCGACTGTGACAAAAGAAATTCTGGCTATAATTAAATATGTTATGAAATTTCAGACTGATTTATATAATTAAAAATTTATTATTAAAACTGATTGTCAAGCTGCAAAATTTATCTTTAATAAAGATTTCAAGCATGATGTTTCTAAACAGATGTTTGCAAGGTGGCAAGCCTTGTTAGCACCTTTTGATTTCGACATAATATATAAAAAAGGGTCTGATTTGTTCAATCCTTTTGACTGATTCAGTATGACTATCAGTCCAGGGTTTGGGGTTCTTCTTTAATCTATCATAAAGAAGAGCAGTATCTTGACCAAGGTCCTTTATAAAAGGAGAAATATAATTCAAACTTCCAAGAAATCGTTGGAGTTGGGTTTTATCAGTAATTATATCCGGGAATTTGGATGCAACGTCAATACTTCTATTTATAGGAATGAAACCTTAGGTAATATACCAGTTAGGTACTTTTGAAAAAATAAGTTTAGAACAAGTAGTTAAAACTACTGAAGAAACTATCACGGTAGATAGTGATCATGCTACGTTCAGATTATTATCCGAGAGTGATTTTGCCCCTTATAGGGATTCACATAGATTCATACATATAGGTTTAATACAAGTCGCCTTCAAGCCACTTACTTTAAGAGACTTACCTGAAAGCTTTATAGCAGCTCTCAGAGATGGCAGAAACCAGAACTGGAAAAAGTCTCTTATAGGGATTGTGCAAACCAGTTTGGCTTATGGCCCAGTTTATTTTAATGCTTATCCCAATTTGCAAATTTCTCTTAATGATGAGAATTCTTTAAATGCTTTGATACTTAGCATTAAATTACATGGTTATGATTATTTGCCTGGTACAGAAGTGATATATATCTGTTATAGGATTTATTTTAAACCGTTATATACTCCCAGAATACTAACATACATATTAGTATAATTATTCTGAGTAAGCATTGTATTCAGGTTTTTGGCCGTAATAGTAGCCACATCATTTTCAAGTAATTTAGAAAATGCAGTAAAATAAACAATTTTATCTTTTTCCCCATTTGAAAAGATTGTTGGGGTGGAAAAACTGATTTAGTGGTTTTCCTACTAGTGAGCATATAATCTCTTTCTAACACAGAAATATAGTTATAAACATGTTTAGACATAAACCAAGGAACAAAAGCAATAATTTTATTTTTCTTGCTAATATCCTCATAGAAATTATTTCTAAAGAATTGTATTAATTCACTAGTCATGTTTTCATGAAACCGGTCATAATATTGAAAAGGGTAGGATCTATGTGCAAAATGATGGATTTCAAAAATGAAACTATTCTAATAGAAACTAACTTTGGAAAATCCAAAGTAACTACCAGAAGACCATTAACACCGTTTGAAAAATTCATTTCGGATGCAGTGGGTTCAAGATCTGAATTAATCTTGACTATATTATCTTGACCAATTTTTATATTATCAATTCTATTATTTTCTCTAATTTGTGATGTGGAAGCTCTAGAAGGAATTATGCTTTAAGAAGCCAACATACATATTCCGAGACAGGTATATATTTATGAATTAAAACACAAAATTCTAAATATTGGTCAAATATTCGACCACTTTCAACTTCTTTTAGGTTAAGCAGTGAATGAAAATACGTATTTTTCCGGTTATAAATTTTTAAGAGCTAAATTCCTTTTCTTTGACTTGGAGTTGTTAGAAATTACTTTTTTTAATTTGAGTTGTTAGGGATATTTTGTCCATTTTTTATTTTGGTAACAAAACTGAAAGGGCTGGGCTTCAAAGTCCAAACTAATACTAATAGAATTTTTAAATAAAAATCCACTTGAACAATAACACTACAAAGCTGAATGATTGGTATAAATTTCTAATTTTAATTCCAAGCGTTCTCTTGGAATAAATAAAATACTTCTTCAAATAATAAATAAGCAAACAATTGGAGTTAAGGATATGAGATCAGTGGAAATATATTTTTTACTATTCATTATTTTAAGAAATTTAAACCTTTTTAACTTTTATTTTATAATCAGGACATAATTTTTTTGTATTTGTTCTAAAAGGAACTCTTACTTATTGATACAGGGTACACGCGCAACGCACGTATCGTGATACTAGTTCAAATACGACGTTCAACCTCTTAGATATTAGGAATATACTATATATTTATGTCTAACATGTTCTTGAATATCTAGAGCCATACTTCTCACAGGACCAAATCACATTTTCTGACAGTAAATTATCTGACATATATATATATATATATATATATATATATATATATATAT
>MU674809.1:0-10587 GCA_026770625.1 Nicotiana glauca
GAGAAAATAAAAATTTACAAAAAATATATGGTTTCTTTTAATTAGAATTATAATAAATAAGTTAGTTTTAATATTAGTTTTAGTATAAATATCTCTTTAGGGTCTAATCTTAATAAAAGAAAACTACAAAAATACTAACATTCTTAGAGTATGAATTTTCTTTATATATATATATATACACACACACACACACACACACACACACACACACACACACACACTCTTCTATTTGCAACGATAAAATAAAATTTACAAAAAATATATGGTTTCTTTTAATTAGAATTATAATAAATAAGTTAGTTTTAATATTTTTTTAGTATAATTTAAACTATAATGTACATATTTAATTTTTCTTATGTATATAATATTTAAGTATAAGGTAGCTAACTAATATTTTTACTATGCATTTTACTTTTTAATTTCTTTATTAGTAAAAGTTATTAAAAAAAAAAAATAATAATAATAATAATAAACAAATAATATAACAAAAAGGGATAAGTCTTGAAAGATTCAAAAAAGATTATCCCCACTCCAACTCCAACTCTAACTCTAACTCTAACTCCATTCTCCCACTCCAACTCCAACTCTAACTCCCTCCACACATCTATATATATGAACACTCCTAAAAGATACGGGGGATATACACAGCATATATAAAATATACAGAGAATATACAAAATCGAGAAAAAAACAATCTTCAGAAATTCATTAGAAAAGTTTTAGGGTTTTGAAGTTTTGGTTTCTTTCTTTTGAGATTTTCTCTTTTCTGATTCAAAAACTTTGCTCAAGAATGAAAAAATACATAAACGTTTGTGATTTAAGTCGGTTTCCGGTTTGAGTTCCTTCATCGTATTGAGGTCCATTGCTAAACCTTGTTATTGATTAATTTGTAGTGATTCGTATTGTGTATTTTGATATAGAATGAATTTCTGCTAGGTTTTTAGTTTACACAATGACATGTGTGTGCTGTTTCCAATTTGTTTTGTTCTATTACAGTGTTTATGAATACATATTTGCTTTTCTTTGGCGTGAAATCTGTGTGAACGAGATGGGTTTTCGCGGATGTTTGTTCTTATTTAGATGTTGAGTTTCTTTGTTAGTTTGATTAGCAAATTTCATACCCATGGGTTTTATTTTTTTTTCTTTTCCGTCTAGTTTCCTCGTCTTTTTGAGTTGCTCCCTTATACCATATGAACTTGGTGAATATTTTGCTGGTCGAATTGACATTAAAAAAAAATAAATGAGATAAAGTTTTTTATATTTTGTAGTCAGTCTATATGTTTTGGTACATCTGAGCTTCTAAAGCCTACCATATTTTTATTTTTATCCATTTTTCTTGGCCTTTACTAATCAAAGATTAATTGCTTGTATGGTCATTATAACTGCTTGTATCCATGTTGAGTTTCTTTAAGTTTCTAATTGATGTTGGTAACACCTTGCATTTCTAACAAACGTACAGCTTCTTTCATTCCTTACATGGGCATCCTATATGTTGTGTGATTTTGAATTCTTGCTTTCTTGGTTAATCACAAATCTGATTTCCAACGCTAAGTATCTGCCAAATTAATGTTAACTATTTTTGTATAATAATGTAATTTTGGCTAAACAATTTTGTGCGCATCCCCGCGTCTCGATACCTTCAAATTTAAAATAATTATGTATAACCATGTGTATATTTCGTACTTTGGTTTAACATTTAGTTTCAAAGAAGTACCTTGTGTGCATTCCGCATCTTGGTAAACACAATTAATAAAAAATATAATATTTAATTCAGCGGTTATAAATAAGCCATAACCAATAAAATACAAGAATAGCTAAAAATTTATTTAAGCCTTACATGTGTCAATAAAGCGACCGTGCTAGAACCACGGGACTCGAGGGGTGCCTTACACCTTCCCCTCGGTCAACAGAATTCCTTACTCAGACTTCTGTTTCGTAGACCATAATTAAGAGTCAAACCGTCCTTTTGAAAGGGGATTCAAATAAAAGGTGACTTGGAAAACCAAAACTCGATTCCAAGTGGCGGCTCTAAATAATAAATAATTCCTTTTCAAAACGTCACTTTAATTGGAAAAACTCTTCTAACTCAACCTCGTAATAGGGTTGTGTGAAAAAAGGAGGCGTGACAATGATGCTAAATGCTAAGGGGGGGATAAATGGACTAATCATATGTACGTTTATTTTCAAGAGTAAACTTCTAGTTAATAAGTAAAAATATCCCGAAATAGCACAATGAACTAAACACACTTCTAGAATTAATTCACGTTTCAGTACTGTATATCGTCCAAAAATTTTGTAAGACATGAACAACACATAAATACCTTTTGTTTGATGAGGCGAAAGAAATCTACATGACTTTGTAATGATTTCTACCCGTGTGAGCATGTCTAAGTAAGAGTTTAGATCTTTTCAAAATTCATATTATCATTATTGAGAGGTATGTGCACACAAGGAAGAAAATTGAGAAATATATTATCCGATGAACATAGAATTTGGCAAAGAAATACAAAAAATATTACATTAATAACATATTTAAAATCATGCTTAAACTAACTGAAAGGGTAATGTTTCTTTGCATTTGCAATCGTGCAAATTACAAATTTTAATCCCTGTAATTTAATCATTCCTAATACTTTATGAGCTTGAATGAGAATACTCCATTTTTAAGAACAACCCCATCTACTAAAAATAAAGGCTAAAATGATATGAAAGAATTCTGGAAAAAAAAAACTTTCATTAACTATTTAAATCGAGGAAACAAAAAAAACTTAGGAAATTCTTTCTTGTGTTTTTAAGATTTAAAGAAGGGAAAAGTTTTTGCATTACGTCGGTAAAACACAGTATATCACGATGGTATTGAATTTATATAAAAAGTGGATCCTAGTAAATTGAATAACTTAAGTCTAGTTATACAGAAATAATTTTAGAAACGAAGAATCAAATCTTTTGGCCGAAAAAAATCCTTAAGCTATGCCAAAAATATATGAAATGTCCTTAAATATCCCTGTTGATAAAGGATATCCATAAAGCTTATCAAAGTGAGCAGAGTGCACACTTTAAAAATCAAATAAAACTCACAATTATGTGTGCATGATATCCCACTGTCATACTAAATATATTCATTGTTTAATCTCTCAATTTTTATTTACAAACTACATATCACTACAACAAAATGTATCTGTAGCTATAAAATCTGAGCTACAAATCTAAATTTCGTAGCTATTAGTTACTAATAGCCACAAAAATTAGAATTTCGTAGCTATCTGCAAATTCTTAAAATTTCTTAGCCACAAAACTAAATTTACAAAGCTAATTCATTAGATTTTCTATAATTAATAATATTTGTGGCAATAACTACATATATAACTACAAACGTATTGCTACAGTAAACTTTCATAGCTAATAATAAATGTTTACCATGGGTTAAAAATTACTGTAGCAATAGTATACTTTTAGCCATGATAATTTTTTTGAAACAAATTATTGTAGCAAAATAAATATTTTTGCTTCAAGTTAAAAAATATTGTGGCAATAGCTGGCTTAATAACTACGATTATTTGTCATGATAAAATAATATATCCACAAATATTTTGATTTGATAAACTTTCATAGCTAATCAATAATTTTTGCTACAGGCTGAAATTTACTATAGCAAAATAATTTTTTAGTCGCAATAAATTATTTAAATTAAAATATTGTAATTGAGAAAACAATTTTGTTTCAATTTTTAAGTAAATCTTGCAATGACTCGAAGCTTCTTGTAGCAATAATAATATTTTAGACACATTAAATTAGTTAAAATACAATCTTGTAGTCAATTGATATTTTTGCTTCAAGTTAAAACGAACGTACAAATAGTTAGCTTAATTGTTCCAATTATTTGTCATGACAAAATGAATAGTATATATATATATATATATGTGTGTGTGTGTGTGTGTGTGTGTGTGTGTGTGTGTGTCATACAATTGATGTTATCATTGCAGTAATAATATGTTAACTATAATAAATTAGCTGTTAAAATATTTGTCGAAGAATTCCTTTACTTCGACTATGAAAGTAATGACAAGAGTTAGTCTAAAAAATATATGCGGTTATGAAAAAATAATTTCATATAGAAATTTGGAAAAACAATAATGTATATAACTTGAAGAATTAATTAAATTCTAAATAAGAAAGATTAAAATAAAAAACATCTTCAATCTTGAAATTTGTTGCTAGTTTTTGTACTAACATTTGGCTTTAGGTCCCCAATGGTATTGAGCCGCCCCTGAGTCAAATCTCTCTATAACGATATCTTTTGTTCCTATTATTTTTGTTACTATAGTGAAGCATCGTTATAGAAGATACATATTATAACAACAACAACCCAGTAAAATGTCATTAGTGGAGTTTGGGGACAGTAATGTGCATGCAGACCTTACTCCTATCACGAAGGAGTAGTAACAATGGAGATGAGGGGTATCGATCCCCGTACCTCTCACATGCTGGATATATATTATAATATAATATAAAAATCAATTATGAGAAAAACTTGACTTTTACAGTAAGTGCT
Organism: Nicotiana glauca; assembly: GCA_026770625.1. Lineage (NCBI taxonomy): Eukaryota > Viridiplantae > Streptophyta > Magnoliopsida > Solanales > Solanaceae > Nicotiana > Nicotiana glauca. The sequence continues at coordinate 4,553 of MU674809.1, forward strand.
TGTTGTATAAGGATGTTGTTATAGAGATATCTGACTGTATATGTTTCAATTATTATTAAAAAAATAAAATTATATTCCACAATTATGTGCATGACTAATTATATCAAATTTAAACAACTATAATCTTGTACAAACTACATTGTACAATAAATTATTTATATAACTTAATCAAAGAATTAAGAATTTAATATAATTCATATACACGCAGTAAGAGGATTTTGTCTTTCAAAAAATGGAGAATTTTATATTGCTTGATAAATGAGTGTACAAAAAATTAATTGTATATAATAATTCATATCAAACTAAGTAGTACTTGTGATTTTCTAATATAATTTTAAAAAAAAATGCAGTTATACAATAAATGTATTACTTTGTGCTTATAATTATTTACATTGATCACTAATTATTCAATTTGAATAAGCATAAGTTTTTTTTTATAAATCTAATGAAACACTAAAATACGAATTCAATATAATAAAAATAGGAGTATATAATAAACTACTAACAATATTATATAGTAGGATGAAAGAAACTTTAAAGAAAAAATTAAAGTCATTGTAGGCCGTCCGCATAGCATTGCAAGCATAATTAATGTTTTACTTAAAAACTACAAGACATAGTCCATTCGAACCAAAAAAAAGGAGGAGGGAAAGATGAACTCACAACTTGAAAAATAAAATACCATTTTGCCAAAATAAAAGAGTTCCCTCCAAAATATTTCCCTCTAATTTTTTTTTTTTGCCAAAATCACAGCCTTCTTTTCTTATTAGAGAGACTAGTGGGCCAAAACATAAAGTAAAAGAATTAAAAAAAATAAAAACCTAAAATACTAATCTGAGGAGCAAAGGCACGCCTTCCCCTGCATCAAAGGTAAGCTTCTTTTTCTTTAACATAACTTTTTTTATTTTGTGGATGCATTACAAAATTAAGTTATCAAATGGGTAATAAAATCTTGCAAGATTCATGTGTTTGAGAAAGATTTTCAGCTATATGGGTTTCAATACGGGGTTCTTGTTTTTGTGGTTAATTACTTGAAATTTGCAAATGGCGGTTCTCAATTTTGCTTTAATTTCCCTTAAACTTTAGTTTTTTGAACGCCAATTCCGATTTGGAAGGGTTACTGATTCTTAACTAAACGTGCACGTTTCTGTCTTTTGAGACTCTAACCACATTGGATCCTTTAACCCAAGAAAGTTTTCAGCTAAATTTCTTAGCTCTTGTTTGCTTCACTTCCCGAGGTATCCTCCCGCTGAGTACTTGTTCAGTTCAAGAATTTGTGTTTGTGTTATTGAATTCGAGGTCAATGGCTCTTTCTTTTAGTATACAAGTGGACAGTTTATTCAATTTAAGTTTAAGGTTGCTGAGTTGGGTGTTTAAATTAGGAAAAAAGAAGTAGCTTGTTTCTCATAGTAACTGTGTGTTTCTTGATCTGAATAATGTACCATATTTATTTCTTAAAGCCACATTGAGCTAAAAAGCATGAACTTTCTGTTTAAGTTCTAGCAGTAATTTTACATGAAGGTCTTTAATCGCATTTGGGTTGATTGCCATTTTGCCATTTGGGTAGTTAGTTAATAGTGGCGGAGGCAGAATCTCCAGGAAGGGGGTTCAAAAAAAAATTTTGTAGCTAGTGGGAATTGAACCTATGATCTTATGAATATTTTGAACCCCCTTGATTACTAAACTACACTTTTGGATTGTGTTAAAGGGGGTTCAAAACTTAATATATAGAGGTAAAAAACAGATTTTGCCTTATATATACAGTGTAATTTTTCGGCGAAGGGGGTTCATTTCCGCCCCCTGCCTCCGCCACTGTTAGTGAAAGCAAGCATTGATATTGATTTCATAGCTTTCTTTGATCTGCTCGATGAAATGAAAAAGCTTTGTAACTTTAATATTCTTGAGGGAGATAAGTTTGTTTATTTGAGAGGTGATAAAGTTATCAGTGATTGCGATGGGCTATTGGAATGTCGTGATGATTCAGATGTTAAGAATATGCTTCTCAGTTACGTGAGGCATAAAGATAAGTCAATCGATATTTATACACTCCAAAAAATAATATTTTTATGAGTTCTTTTCTCGGAGAAAATAGTTGCAGGGAGAACTCGTCTGAACACGTGAGTGAAACAATTGTGAAAGAACATGAATCAACATATTTAATAGGTATTTTTTTATTGATATTTATCAATTCTTTTGATATTTTTACTTGAAGTATATTTATATAATCTTTAAATGTAGGTTCTAACGCTGTGAAAAGAAAAATCAAAGGGCCTACATGATATGTGAATATTATCAATTTACAGGTAGGACAAAAATTGATCGTTCAATTTGATGAAGATCATCAAGCTATTGGTGAGAATGCAACGGATTTCACTTGGTTTTTAGGTCAAACAGTTAGAAGTCGAACTTGTTGCCCATTAAAAGTAAGTGGTTGGAAAGAGATAGAGCAAGACAAGATCGACCACATGTGGGACATTATCTTGGTAAGAAAACTAGTAAACTAATAAAGTTTATAATTTTTTTTTAATTTTTGGTGAATTGAAAATTTGAGATACTAAGCAAATTTGGTTTTAAATCACTAGTACTAACTTTTATAATTGTGTGTTTTATTTTTTATAGGAAAAGTTTAGTTTTGCTGTCTTTGAGGGAAGAAAAGGTGCAATTCTTGGTCATATGAATGACCTCTATAGAGACATAGGCACAAGTTGAAAAATAAGTATTTCGATTCAAGAACAACTTATTAACTTCGCTTACGGAAAAAGCCTAAACTTGTAACTGTAGATGAATGGAAATATTTGGTCAACCTTTGGAGTTATGCTGACTTTCAGGTATTTTAATTAATCTATTTGTTCTTTTTAAATTATTATATATTGTAGTAACTAATATTATTAATTATTTCTTTTTCAGAAGAAAAACATGCAAAACAAGACAAATAGATCGAAGCGTTCCTTGCCCCCATATAGTGGAACCAAAAGTTATGCAAGACTTAGATACGAAATGGTATGAACAACATGATAATTTTTAAGAATAAATTTATAGAAATTATATTCATATATTTTATTCAATTATGACAATGATTATTATTTTTCACAGGAGAAAAAATATGAAAAAGCTCCATCTCGTGTTGAAGTTTTTTTGGAATCTCGCAAGAGAAAAAAAAGGAAAACAAGTTGATGCTTTCCAACAAGATGTCATTGTAATGTCAATGTGTTCTATTTTATATCTATCTCCTTTTAGAATATATATTTGCGCTTATGTTTAATTAATTTGCATCATGGATTGTAGGTTCAGTTTGACCAATTAAAAGAGCAACAAAAAGAAGGAGAAATTTCTTTAAATGATGATGATATCTTTGAGAAAGTACTTGGGGTACAAAAAAAATGGATATCTTCGAGCATATGGTCTTGGAAAGAACATCAGTGAATATTTTGGAGGTCGACCAACAAAGATACAACTTATAAAGCAAGCAGAATTGACCAGAAAAGAAGCAAATGAGCGTGTGGAAAAAGTTAAAAGAGAAGCTATTGAACAAGTCGAAGAAGTTAAAAGGGAAGCTAATGAAAAAGTTGAAGAAATCAAGAAAGAAACTGATAAAAAACTAGAAGAGATGGAAAAACGATGGGAAAGAAATTTTAAATAATGCTTGCAGCTCAAAATCGACAGTCAAACGATGCAAATCAGATTGTCAGTACCTTATTATACTACTTACTAATATCTTTGTATATTATCCTTATAAAAATTTATTCTTATTAACAAATAAAATTTATTTATTTTTTCGGCAAAAATACTTTATTGTACTATTTTCTTATATATTTTTGTAATTGTTGTTGCAGGTTGTGGAGTAGTGATGGAAGCATCAAGATTGAAGAGGACATGAATTATTATTACTTTTTTTGTTAAAGCGTATTGATATGTTTGAGTAACATAATATTTCACTATTTTGAATGATATTGTTGGACCATTTATTAAGTTTTTTTGATATTGCATTTATCACGAACCAGGCTACATATTTTTACTTTTCGTAGCAAATAAAAAAGATATTTTGCTATAATAAGATATATTTCATGGCTAAAATATGACTTTTTAGCTACAATAAGAAAATATTTGTAGCTAATATTTCAATTCATTGCTATGAAATTTTTATCTGTAGTTGAATGCGAGTACTATTGCAACGGAACTAAGCTGTAGAAATAGCCATAAACTTTAAAGTTCTGTGGCAAACAAATTAAATATTTTGCTACGATACAACACTTTGTAGCTACAAAATAAAGATAGCTACAGATTTTATTTGTTGTGGCAAAAAATTAAAAATACTGCTACAATCATCTTCCCCGTGGCAAGAGTATATTAACATTACAGCTACGACATATAAAAATTCCATAGCAATAAGTATTAGTCTTAGCCATGTATTATCTAAAGTTTGTAGCTAACTTTTAGTTACGCCACTTCTTGCTACGAATGCTACGGAAAAATATTTTGTGGCTAAAGTGTTTAGCTACGAAAATTTTTATATTTAGCTACGATATATCTTATAGCTATATATACATAATATTGTAGTGTATATACATCAACCTATTTGTTGTATCAAGTAGTGAGACAGCGAGAGTAGTGTCCTTATTCTCTAGAAACTTTGCATGTTTCTGTAGATTGTAACGAGCCACTTGACAATATAATGTTAACCCAAACTGAAGCATTTACCTGGAGTGGTCTCGAATGCTACAATCAGTACTTTGATGTTTCCTTCAGGTTCCTCTAGTTCTGCCTTCTCAGCAATGTTCAAGAAAACTTCTTCTAGCACTATAAGACATCTGGATGTTTCATATGCCAAACTCCATTTAACTATTTTCTATCTCAATTCTGATGCAGACACGACAATAATATCATGTTGTTTGACACACATGTAATTAGAATATGAGAAGTGTTGAAATATTAGTACTGTCTCGTTGTCGTGAGGAATAGCAAACGCCAAGTAAGACTTATCTTTTTTTTTTTTGGTGTGACATCTAAGTCAAGTCAAACAAAAAACTTAAGTGAGGAGCATGAGTTTATTAATAATAGAAAAAATTATTAGTAAACCCATATTAATTAAGAAAATATTAAGATTGCACATTTTGTGTGTTGTTGCTTTTTGTGGTGGGTCCACGAGGGCTTTACCTTCCTTGTCTGATGCATTTGCAATATAATTATAGATGGTATGTAAATTCAGAAATGATGGATTTCTCCTTTTAATTGGTGCGTCCGAAAGCTCCGTAGCTGCAATAGAATGTTGGCCTTGTTAACGTGGTACCTCAGTAGTCAGATGGCTGTAAGTTCAGAAGAAGATAAATCTCGGATGAACTTGTCCAATACGTTATGTTCAACTAGTTTAGTATAGTCAGAATTTAGCTTGAGCACACAAATACCTCTAAAACCACCTCTGTTGCGATGAACAAGACAAATAATAGATATTTTGAAAGTAAAGACTCACTTGTGATCTCCATGTGAAGTAATAGCATGTCAGACTTGCACATTGTTCAGGGACTCTTAATTGAATATACAAGGTTTGGTTAAATCGATGTCTAGTTGATCAGCTAGCCAGCATTAGTTCATGTAAACTTTGGCTCCATCTCGCATCTTGTATGTCAATTAATTGTTTATCCATCTGATGCTTAATTATAAGACTGATCACTTAATTAATTATCCTTTTTAAACTAGTTGTCGTCTTCAGACATCTGCTTTGGCATGTTGAGGCAATTCTTACTTGTTCATCGCCAACTAATCTAGTTAGCTCCTGAAATATATACTAAACATTCTATTAGCGTCACTGTGTTAAAATTAAACTGTTAGAAAATAAAAAAAGGTAGAAGAATGAGAAATTTCCGAGTCCACAATTTCCTTGTGTGTCCTTAAGGAATTTTAACCCCCTCACACATTGCCAAGGTAATGGATTAAATCCTCTCATGATAAAACGGAATAAACCTTCCTGCAACAGTGGCAATACAAGCTGCAGGATTCCAACGAACTCAAAAACGGAGCAAAATCACACATACGAATTT
>MDKF010354182.1:0-16226 GCA_026770625.1 Nicotiana glauca
CTGTACATTTAAGTACAAAAGTGTAGCATGAGTACATAAACAACATGTACCCAGTAAGTATCCCGTCTAATCTCGCAGAAGTAGAGACAAGAGGTCGACTCGATACTTACTAAGGTCAATTAATATATATATATATATATATATATATATATATATAAAAGTAAGTATGGTGAGTTCAAATCACGGAATTTATAAGCATCGACAGTTTTATGATAAGTGGTATAAGTCAAGAAATCTACAACATCAAGTTTATAGTTTATCATATGAGATAATTATAAAATAAAGCATATATAAGCTTTTCCACATTTAACATGCGCACATAATACCGAGGCGATTGCCCGAACCAACAGAAATAAACTGTGCACTTGCTGAGGGTCGACGTCGCGCCTATAGACGCATCAATTCATACCGAGGCGTTCGGCCCGATCCACAAACAAGAATGAAATATCAAGTTCACACACATGGCACATAAATGGTCAAAAATACCAAACCAAACTTAATTAACTATACAAGTATGCTCCTATCCCCTTTTTAAGTCTCTAGTACACACTAGGTGTTCATAACAACAATTTAACATAACAGATAACTTTAATAGGCATATTGTAGGTCCTAAGCTAACCAGACATTTAACATAGTTGTAGCTACGCACGGGCTCTCGTCACCTAACGTGTGCGTAGTCCCCGCATTTAGCAACAAACACTCAAACATTAATCCTAAGGGGACAATTCCCTCTTACGAGGTAAGAAAGGAGACTCACCTAGCTCTGAAGCGCACTTCCGATATCAAGAATAAGCCCAAACCCTCAATTCGAAGCCAAACGAGCACCAACTAATTAAAATAAGCAAGAACTAGTCAATAAGAGCTTACAAGGTTGAATTCTAATTGTTTAAGCAATTTCCTAACCATTAATGCAAGTTTCCTAAATTCAGACCCCGGGCCCACGTGCCCGGATTCCAATATTTTTCGAAGGAAGTTGTTCTCTATCACCTAAGGATCTCAAATATATGATTTCTAGTTCATTTCATGGAAAATTATAGGATTAAATCTTAGTTTTGATTAAACCCTAGGTATAACTCTTATCTCTTGATTTTACCTAATTTTTAGTGTTAAATCTACCTAATGTTTATGTATTTGAACTGAAAGTGAGTGGGGATTACTTACCTTCAATGATATGCGGAAACCCTCTCTTTGAAACCTCCAAAATCGCCCAAGTGTGTATTGAAAAGTGAGAGAAATGAGTTTGGGTTCGTATTAATGAACCCTTCTGTCCCCAGTGATTTCCGCTTCTGCCGAAGGATTCCTGCCTATGCGGGTTCTGCTTCTGCGGACACGAGCCGCTTTTGCGGAAATGGGCAAGGGGGTTTGGGCCGCTTCTGCGGTCTAAACCTCGCTTCTGCGAGTCCGCTTAAGCGGAAAGCCCACCGCTCCTGCGGTTCTGGGCCTGGGGCGGATGGACCGCTTCTGCGGTTTCCCCTGGGCCTGGCCCCTTCCGCTTCTTCGATAATTGGACCGCATTTGCGGTCCCGCTTCTGCGGCACAAGAACCGCAGATGCAGTTATGACAGAAGCAGCAAAATCCTAGCCCTTTCTAAATCTCCAACTTCACTCGATCCTCGACCATTTGACACTCGGAGCTTTCGAGCCCCGCCCGAACATACCGACAAGTCTGAAATCACGAGGCGGACCTACTCGAACCCACGAAACACTCAAAACAATGCTAAATCGAGTCATCAACCCCCAAAATCAAATGAATCAAATCATTGAACTTTAAGTTCTTAATTCTCCTCCAACAACTCAAAACGCCCTTAAACTATTCGGATTGACACCAAATTTTACGGGTAGGCCTTAACTGATATTTTGGACTTGTACCAAGTCTCAGAATAAAAATCTGAACCCGATACCTATGAAAACAATGATTGCTTAGCTTATTTAAATCTTCGAAACGTAAACTTAACAATTTCACATAAAAATTCATTACTCGGGCTAGGCACCTCAGAATTCGATTCCGGGCATACGCCCAGCTCCCATATTTTTGCGTGGACCCTCAGAAATTGTCAAATCACGATTCTGGATCCGTTTCCCCAAAAAATTGAACGAAGTCAAACTTGACCTTTTTAAAGAAACTTGAAGAAGCAACTAGATTTATTCTTGCCCAAAACGCTTCTAACTCACGAACCACACATCCCCGCAAGTCATAAATTAGCTAAAGCAAGTGCAGAAAATTTTATTTAAAGGAACGGGGTTCAAAAATGCAAAACAACATGTCGGGTCGTTACAAATAATTCTTAAAAAGGGACCAAACATATAAAGATCTCAATCATTGATTAATCCTAGTTGTGGTCCAATTGCTCTAATTCACCACAGTGTCTTCAACTTAAGACTTCATTTTTAGCTTTTATTAAATTACTAAATAATTTTAAACTTAATACCAAATACTCTTTTGTGAAACAAGATATCCAAATAATCAAACAACAGAACATCACATAAAGAATAGAACGTTAAAACAAACATTAATTTTAAAAAAAAATGAACTCCCTTTAAAACATTGACTCATTTAAGTTTTAAGTCTAAAATGGACCTGTCAAATATTATTAATCTAATAATATTGATGAGATAAGTGTTAATTTACTAAAACATTCCACGGAGAGTAAAGCAAAATCAGCAAACGAGATGAACCAGACTTTTTAAGTCTTTCCAACGAAATGCACTAATGGTTAAAGAATGGAAAAAAAATGGCCAATTGGCCTTCTCAGCATAACGAACCTAAGCTACTCTTGTTCCCATTTATATAGAAGTGTAAAATCACATTTTTAGTTACTTGGCAAACTGATTTCAATCAAACAAAGAGAAACAAAACTAAAGGAGGAAAACAAACAAAATTTTGGATCGATCTAACCCAAAACAGAAGCATTATAGGAAATAAATAGTAGATTAAAAGAATAAATTCTTCTTTTTTTTGTTGCTTACCAAAATATGAGGTTCAGCTATGAAAACTGACGCCAACAATGGCGTTCCTACCAAGATCGCTGACCGGGACTCTAACAATGACCTCGATTCGTCCTCAACCCCAACAGGGAAAACTCTAACTGGTTCTAGGGTGGGTGGTGACAGGTATTAGAATTTGGAGCTACTGTTTTGGTGGAGCCATGGTAGTTTTGAAATTGGGATTTGTGAAGTAAGACGATGTGGTAGTGATTGCATATGATGGGGAAGAGGAGTGCAAATTCATTAATTGAAGAGAAAGTTGTATATCTCTCTTTGTTCATCCGTTTCCAGATCCATGTTTTCATCTTTTTCACTTTGTTTTTTCGGCGTCCTTGTTTGTTTCTCTCTCCTTTTTTTAAATCAGGAATCCAATATATATATAGATATGTGTTTATAACTTATGTAAGACAAGAGGGGTTGCTTTTATGGTAAGCAACCTCCACTTCCAACCGAGAGGTTGTGAGTTCGAGTCTCTCCAAGAGCAAGGTGGGAAGTTTTTGGAGGAACGAATACCGGGGATCTATTTGGAAATAGTCTCCCTACCCTAGGGTAGGGGTAATGTCTGCGTACAAACCACCCTTCCCAAACCCCATTAAGTGGGATTATACTGGGTTGTTGTTTATAACTGATGTCAAGAAAGTGGGGAAGTGGGGATTGGGACGTTTGTGTGTGATGTGAGTGGGAAGCATCAAAGTTTTGTGGATTCAGGTGGACTCAAAAGTGTAAGATTGGGTCCGCAAATTTTATTTCTTATATAAGTAGTGTAAGTTGGATGAGACACAAAATAAAACTTGTCGCGGGGGATGGAAGTGATGTGAAGTGAAGGAGTTATGGATGAGTTAAATCACTTATGAAAGTTAAATTTATTACCAAACTTTCTTAAAACTCACGTGAATACTTCCAGCTTCTTTTATTTTCTTTGTTTGCTAATTTCTTTATAAATAGAATTTAATTAAATATTAAGACAAAAATATTAATTAACTAACTATATTTATGCACGCGCTTTAAATTATACTAAGAAAACTACCATAACTTACTTATAAAAATTCTAATTAAAAGAAACCATATATGTATATTTATACATTTGATTTATTTATTTTATAAATAAATTTTATACTCTACGAATGTGACATTTTTTTAAGGTAAAACTTTAAAATATTAAGATTAGACATAAAATAAATATTTACACAGAATAGTATAAAATTTGAGTGTGGTAAAAAAATATTAGTTCACAGGTGGGAAGTATGATAAGAGCATGACGAGCCAAGTCGATGAATCTGGTTCATACTCGGTAATAGTCATAGAACCCTGCTGGAGACGCTCAAACTGCCTCCGATACGCCTCTCTCTGAGTGATGGAGAGAAACTTCTCCATAAATAGTTGAGTAAACTGCTCCCAAGTCAAAGCTGGCGATCTGTCTGGTCTAGCCAAGCAATAGTCTCTCCACCAAGTCTTGGCGGATCGAGACAAGCGAAAAGTAGAAAAATCGATCACATTGGTCTCAACTATCCCCATGTTCCTGAGAACCTCATGACAACTGTCTAGATAATCCTGGAGATCCTTAGAGGATGCATCGCTGAACGTAGTAGTGAAGAGCTTGGTGAACCTGTCCAATCTTCACAAAGCATCGGCAGGCATAACTGCTCCATCACCGGCGTTGGCTACCATACCCGGCTGGACTGCTCCAACTAGCTGAACTGTTGGAGTCTGAAACTGGGGAGCTATATGCTCTAGAGTGCGAGTAGCCGGAGTCTGGGCCCCTCCTCCAGCCTGAGACACGGCTGGTGCTACAGAAAGCAAGACTGCCAGTGTGACACTCTCCATAAGGCCCACTAGATGGACCAGAGCATCCTGGAGTACTTGGGTAGCAATAAACCCCTCTGGGACCTGAGCTGGGTCCACTAGAACTGCTGGGGCTGGAACCTTATAATCAAAGTCAACCTTAGGCTCCGTTGTTGGCGCTGCTGCCCGAGGCTGAGCTCTGTCCCTCCCTTAGCCTCTAACACGGCCTCTCCCTCGCCCTCCACCCCTAGTGGGAGCTGCTGCTGGGGGCTCGAGCTGCTGGTGAGTGGATGAGGAAGCGCGCATTCTCGGTATCTGCGAGAGAACAGAATAGAAATCCAATCAGCATTGAGAAACCATACCATACGACAGGAAAGAAAAATTGTGATATTCTTCCTAACTATGTAGCCTCTGGAAGATAAATACAAACGTCTCTATACGGATCCCTCTGACTCTACTATGCTTGTTTGTGAACCGTGAGACCCGGTAACCTAGATCTCTGATACCAACTTGTCACGATGCGGATTTCCCAGCCTCGGGAGTCGTGATAGCACATACTAATATAAGCTAGGGAATTCAATCCTTTAAAACTAATTACTTCATTATGCATTTATTCCTTTTTATCAAACAAAAAGAGATATCGTATAAATAGCGGAAAGTTAAATTGAGTGGAAGAAAATAATGAAATATGTGAAATTTGTGTCTCTTACAATTACTCAAGCATTAATCAACCAAAACCTGGTATCACAGTGTCATAGACGGTCTAAGATTCACTATATACAATATCTGAAGAAAATACTAATACACTATTTCTGAATGGAAGGAAAATGAAATAGGGAATAGGGATAGAGGGAGAGGTGAGGGCCTGCGGACGCTTGTAGGTCTACCTTGGATCTCCGCGTGGACTGAAGGTAGCCTCCAAACTATGGTCCAAGAGCTTCTTAGGGATCTTCACATAGTGCAGAGTGTAGTATCAGCACTACTGACCCCATTTGCTAGTAAGTGTCTAGCCTAACCTCGGGGAAGTAGCGACGATGCTAGGACCAGACTACCAAATAACATGTGCAATAAAACATATACAACGGAAAAGAAATACAAAAATAAGCAGTCAAGTATGGGAGGGGGAGCATACTGCAGGTAGATATCACTTTCCGGATAGAAAGACAACCGGTAAATGAAAGAAGCAATATATATCTCGGATATCAACAAAGAATCAGAAATCAATAAATGCACGACATCACCCTTCGTGCTTTTACTCTCGTCCTCACCAAAACAATCATATAATAAAAATGTGCACGATATCACCCTTCGTATTTTTACTCTCTTTACTCACCATATAACCAATATAATCAGCACAAAATGGTACATCGTGCGACACGGCATCACCCTTCGTGCTTTACACTTTTTCCTCACAATCATACACGACATCACCATTCGTGTTTTAAACTCTTTCCTCACAAAATAATACACTGCATCACCCTTCATGCTTTAACACTCTTTCTCACCCAAACAACAATCACAAATAATAGGGTAAGGGTATAAATGAAATTATACTAAGAATTCCGGCAAGGGAACAACAATTTAATAATTTAGTGTCGGCAAGGGAGATAACAAATAAAGCAACAATAGCCCGGCAAGGGTGAAAACATAATAACCTCTTCTCTTTCTCACTTTTACTTCACAATTCACTTCATAACTCGAGCCAATGCTCTAGAGGTTTAATTATCACTTACACTTTTCACAATTCGTTACACAACTTGAGCCAACGCTCCTCAATGTTTATTCGTCACAATTCCTTCCGCAAACTTTCCACAACATATAGAAACAATCACCAAGGTATGAATGATACAACGAAGTCATGATAATCACAATATAAGACTCAAGGGCATGCTTGACACCAATGTATAGATACTCGTCACCATGCCTAGATGTCGTACTCAACAATTATCAGATAGCAAATAGGACTCAACTCCTAATCCCTCAAGCTAAGGTCAAACCAAACACTAACCTCGACGCCACGAACACAATTCACGTTTCAATTATATCTTTACCCCTCTATTCCACCAACAATTCACGCGTATCTAGTTACAAGTGTAAGCACGTGATTTTAGCCCTATATGAAATACTCTTACAAAATCCAAGAAAATAGATTTTTCCTTAGTTATTTACAATTTTTAGGAATTTTATTAATTGTTTGCATTTTTCTTGCATGTTTAAGTTTTATTTAAATCATGAAAAATACCAAAAATATTACACATGGAATTTAGGCTTTATTATTACATTTTTAGAATTAACCAACAGTTACTTGTTTTATAATAAATTGAAAATCACAAAAAATTGCTTCATTTTTACACTTTTTCCTTTTATTGATTTTTTCTCTTTTAATTTAGGATTAAATAACTTTTATAATATTTGTAATTAGTTTATTTTCACATTTTCAGATAACGTAGGATTTGAATTTTAGGATTTTTAATTAAAGAAAAAGAAAAAGAAAGATATGAAAAAGAATTTGAAGAAAAGATTTAATTTGATATTGAGCTAGTTCTTGTACCTAAATTTTTCTACCTAGCCCAAATACACTTGAACTATTAGCCCAAAACCCATACCCTTTCAATTAAAATCTCGACTTAGACCTATAAAAATATCTAAAGAATGACATCAAACCCCTAGACCCATCCTGAGCGTAGTTTTTTTTCCTTTTCTTCACGACAGGGAACATCACACACCCCTCCTTTCTTCTTATTCAAAAGCCTCTTTCTTCCTCCATGAAAATCCAACCGTGAAACTCAACTCATCTCCTTCATTTTTACTTTCAGAAACTGTCATGAACTTCTCAACGCAATTTGTAACAGGAACTGAGAATGAAATTTCTTTGAATCAAAGGAGACTCATTACAAGGAAATAGTAAATAAACTGAAAGACATTGCAAAGAAAATAAGATAGAATAGAAAAGAAAGGAAGGGGGAGGAATAGAGCCAGAGATAGGGGGAAGAAAATTCTAACAAACTTTGCCTACCACTACACTATCTGCACTAATCTATTTAAGTAATTATGGTCCCCAACTCCTGATATTGCCTTGCTTTCCACGCTCTTTCTTAGCGATCATCCAAAACATAATCAACCAAACTTTGATTGGGCCGCTTCCCCCTTTTGCTTCTTCTCGGCAAGCCCCCAAGCCCATATGCATTATCTTCGTGCAGCCCAATATCACCCCCAGTTATGACAATACCCCTATCTTCAGATGAAACCTTGTCCTCAAGGTTTAATGGTGGTATCTCATTAAGCTGGAATGGCGTAACTTGGTTCTCGGGTGAGCCAACACACTTTCGCAACATAGAAATATGGAAAATCGGGTGAATTCTGGCCTCTTCCGGCAAATCCAGCTTATACGCCACTTCCCCAATTCTCTTATGTATTTTATACGGTCCAAAGTAATGGCGCCCCAGCTTGTGGTGTCATTGAAGATGCAAAGAGTGCTGCCTGTATGGCATTATCTTAACAAAGACCCATTCTCCCTCTCTGAATTCCACAAAAGTGCACTTTTTATCAGCAAATTCCTTCATCTTTTGTTGGGCTTTAGTGAGATTGTGCTTTAATGGATCCATGGCCTCATCTCTTTGTAACATAAACTGTTCAATGAGCTCCTTCAAACTGCGGCCTAACGCATGCCGTACAAGAGTGGGAGGTTCACGACCATAAAGTGCTTGAAAGGGAGTCATCCCCGTGGAGATCTGGTATGCCGTGTTGTACCGATAATCAGCCCATGGAAGAAGAGTTATCCACTCATGAGGACTATCAGCTACAAGTCAACACAAATATTGCTCAACACACCTGTTTAATGCCTCGAACTGCCCGTTTGTTTGAGGATGATATGCGGTGCTCATTAATAGAGTTGTCCCTTGGAGTCGATGGATTTGTTTCCAAAATTAGTTCATAAACCTTGGGTCACGATTTGTTATAATTACCTTAGGATGCCCATGAAGCCTTACAACCTCAGAAACAAAAGCTACAGCTACGGTTTGAGCTGTCAATGTGGATGGTAAAGCTATAAAGAGTGCATATTTTGACAGTCGCTCAACCACGGTCATCATGGTCGCTTACCCCTTTGAACTAGGCAGACACATAATAAAATCCATGGTGATTTCTTCAAATACCATGTCCGGCACTGGCAGAGGTTGCAACAGGCCTACCGGTTGTTTAAACAGGTCCTTCATTTGCTGACAAACCTGGCAAGAGGCTACAAAATTTTGAACATCCCTTCGCATCTCCTTCCAAAACAAATTGGAAGATAGGCGATGAAACGTGCGAGATACCCCAGTATGTCCTACAACAGGAGAATAATGAAATTCTTCTAGCAATTTCAGCCTTAAGGAAGAGTCGGAAGGCAAGACTAGACATCCTTTAAACAGGAGCAGCTCATCTCTAACAGAGAATTCAGTGGTGGTATTTTTAATTAATTTCACCTGATTTTGAAGGTCCAGGAGCTCAAAATTGGTCTGATTTTCTGCTTGTAACTCCGTAATAATGTCAAACTATCGTCCGGAGATTGCAAGAAATGAAGCTTCAGGAACACGTGACAAGGCATCAGCTGCTACATTATGTTTCCCGAGCTTATAGAGTATTTTAAAATAATAGCTGACCAATTTATTTAACTATTGTTGTTGCTCTGGGGTTTGAATGACCTAGTTAGTCAAGTTCTTTAAGGGTGGTTGGTCGGTGTAAATGATGAACCGACGTCCCAGCAAATATTGCCTCCATTAAGCCACCGCTTGAGTAATTGCGTACATCTCTCTATGATACGTCGATCCACGCCTCATTCTAGGACATAATTTCTGACTGTAAAACGCTATAGGATGCCCCTATTGTGATAGCACAGCCCCAATCCCAGATCCTGAAGCATCAGTCTCGATATGAAACTCAAGGGAAAAATCAGGCAATGATAGAACTGGAGTGGATCCCAAGGCTTGCTTGAGAGTATCAAAGGCCAATTGAGCTTGTTTAGACCACTTAAAATGCTCTTTGGGTAGTAAGTCTATCAATGGTCCAGCAATAGCAGCATAATGACGAATGAATCTGCGATAGTAGCCAGCGAGGCCTAGAAAACTACGAACCTCCTTGACATTTGTCGGTATATGCCACTGCAAAATGGCCTGAATCTTTGCTGGAACTACCGATAAACCTTCTGCTGATATCAAATGGCCCAACTAATCAATCTTCTTTTGGCCAAATAAACACTTTGACTCCTTCGCGACCAATTAGTGGTCCTTGAGCAATTGAAGAACAATGGCCAGGTGTTCTAGATGGAACTCCCATGACCTGCTATATATCAAGATATCAGCTAAGAAAACCAAGACAAAATGCTTAAAATGGGGTCGGAATATGGAATTCATAGTGGCCTGAAACGTGGAAGGGGCATTTGACAATCCAAAAGGCATGACTAGAAATTCATAATGACCCTTGTGTGTTCGAAAAACAGTCTTGGCTACATCTTCTGGCCGAACACAAATATGGTGGTAACCAGATAGCAAATCCAATTTTGAAAAATAACAGGCCTCATGAAGTTTATCAAATAATTCATCTATCGTGGGTATGGGAAACATATCTCGCAATGTGATGGCATTGAGTGCCCGATAGTCCACACAGAAATGCCATGTCCCATCATTATTTTTTACCAGTAAGACCGGAGAAGAAAACAAACTTGTGCTGGCTCGGATAACCCCTTCTTTCATCATATCAGATACTAATTTCCCCATGACTTGTTTCTAAAAGTATGGATATATATATGTTTTAACATTCACTGGGTCGGCCTGAGGTTGCAAATGAATGGCATGATCTTGGGGCCTCGATGGAGGTAATCCATGTGGCTTGCAAAACACAGCCTTAAATCAGTGCAACGCTGCCATTAGATCCTTTGGATAAACGAGTATCACTGTCTCGTTCTCCTGAACCAGTTCTAATCGATAATTTCTCGAGATTCCCTCGACTTTTGCTAATCGTCGAATACTCTGAAGCTGTGATGGCTGGACATCAATAGAGGCATCTCCATGCCAACTATATCGAACCTCATCTAATGAAAATTCAAACTAGCGCTCACGATAGTCTTTGATCACGGGCCCTAAAGTCGCAAGCCACGAAACCCCTAACACCAAATCAGAGCCATGAAAGGACAAGACAAAGAACTCCAGGTTCAAATCACATCCCTGAATAGACAAAGGCACATTACGTACCACACCCTCGCAACAAAGTATTTGGCCACTGCCTACCACAACAGAACTTGTAGGGGTGGCTTCAATTTCCAGATTCAAAAATTTTGCCACACGAGGTTGGATAAAATTATATGTATTGCCCCCATCTAGTAGGACCTGACTAGTGCACCACTCACTTTGCCCTTAAATCGTAAAGTGGTTGAAGAATTACCTCCTGCCAAAGCATGATATGAAATTATAGAATGCGATTGAACCTCTAAGCACTGCAATTCTTCGGCCAACACGTCATCAGCAACAAATAAGTCTGGTGGCACGTCAACAGTCGACGGACCCTATTCTAGAAGAAAGAGCTTAGGCTTTATTTTGCACTTGTGATTGGGAGAATACTTCTCATCGCAATAAAAACAGAGCCCTTGTTCTCGCCGTTGTTGTACTTCTGCCGAAGAAAGTCGTTTCAAATGAAATCTAGGATTCGAAGATTTGGGTGAAGAGATGGTAGAAACGAGAGGTGCACTGGTCAGGGTAGGTAACAGGGGAGGGGATTTAGAATATGTGGGCTTAAAAGTATTGGGTCCTTTTTCCAAAGCAATTCGCTGCTCAAGGATATGTGCTAAGGAAATAAGTTGGTCCAACGATTGAGGCTCATGGGCCACTACAACGGATGGTATGTCGGGTCGAAGCCCAGAGTGAAAACATTCCATCATGAAGCTCTCTGATAGCCTCTCAGTTTCGTTTGCCAGAGCCTCAAAACGGGACTGATATTCAGCCACCGTGCTGGTGTAAGTAAGTTTAGCCAAATGTCCCCTAGGGCCAACCACAGTACGTTTCCTGAAACGGAGTATCAATTTGGTAGAGAAATGATCCCAATCAACTAGTTGTTTGTTACGGTGAAGCCATCGGTACCACTCGAGGGCCTCGCCATCCAAATAAAATGAAGCTATCGTTAGTCGTTCCAGCTCGATTTTGTAAAAATTAAAATAACGATTCGCTTGAAAAACCCATGCCTCTGGGTTATCACCGCTAAATCGCCCAAATTCAAAATTTGGTGGCTTATGGCATAAAAGGGGCTGATGAGGGCCGATAGGTGCAAGGGGTAACAGTAGGTCATGTGGTCGAGAACGAGACGGCTCACCACCGGAAGGATGAAGATGAGTTGTAAGGGCCGCCATCGGAGAAACCATTTCTTGCGTAAAGCGTTGGTTGGAGTCGATGACCGATCAAAATTCCACCATGTCTGGTGAAAATCCCGAGGAAGGGTCATGAACGGACTGTGAAGGATCACTGGCGGGCAGCTTACAATCTACCATAGTAGATTCTCTCAATGAAAGCACCAAATTTTCATGAACTTCTCAACACAATTTGTAACAAGAACTGAGAATGGAATTTCTTTGGATCAAAGGAGATTCATTACAAGGAAATAGTAAATAAACTGAAAGACATTGCAAAGAAAATAAGATAGAACAGAAAATAAATGAATGGGAAGGAATAGAGCCACAGATAGGGGGAAGAAGATTCTAACAAACTTTGCCTACCACTACACTGTCTGCACTACTCTATTTAAGTAATTATGGTCCCCAACTCCTGTTATTGCCTTGCTTTCCACGCTCTTTCTTAGCCAACATCCAAAACATAATCAACCAACCTTTGATTGGGCCTCTTCCACCCTTTGGTTCTTCTCGGCAAGCCCCAGGCCCATATGCATTATCTTCGTGCAGCCCAACATTACCCCCCAGTTATGACAGAAACCCAGCTTCATCTCCTTCTCCAAACAACCCCAAAACTCCATAGCTAACCACCCGATTCATGCTTCGTTTCTTCTTCTGGATTTCGGTTCAAAATAGGTATGATTGATTCGAGTTCGTTGTTACTGTTGCTTGCTGTTCGAGGTCCATTCATTGGTTGCTGAGTTTCGTAGTTCCTGCTCGACTTTCATTAGTCTTTCTATTGACGATTTTTATGCCAGTTGCTTGTAATTTTCTTCAAAATCAAAAGCTCAATTTTTAGGTATCCTGTTAATATTGCATCAGGCTGCATACTTAAATTGTTGCTCCTATATATGTTAATTAGTGAGGCCTATATGGATTATAACTTGGATGTCAAGATGAATTTATACGTAGTATTCTTGATCTCTTAACTTTGTTGCCATGGCTTTATATCACATTTAAATACCCATTCCTTTTGTCAATTTCATTTTTGTCTCAGTTAATCAGAGAATCAGCTTTCTTTTGTCATCTCCAATTACGAGTATCAAAAGCTTGTTTTTTTCATTGACCTGCATCACGTACCGATCTGCTATAACAGGAAATTAAACGAACGCGATATGCAACCTTCTCTTCTCTGGTTGTGTCGTTCTAATCATTTAGCTAATGCACTTTTAGTCCTTTTGTGGCTGTTTAATCCTTAATTAAAAGAGCAAGTAAAATTAGATATAGCTGTAGTTGTTAGCACTTGCGTCTGACTCAAAATTTAGGAAGAATAATGAACACTCATAATTTGCTTTAGGCCCGATTTAGATTAGTATTGCGATTATATATACATTCGCGTAATATAATTGCAAATTAAACTCTTAAAAGACTCGAGGGATGCGTTCGCTCAACTTCAACCAAACTCTTCTTAAATAAATAAAAAAGCGTTATTAATTGTGGATACGTTCGCGTGACATGATTTTCGACGCGCCAAAGGAAAAGAGTATACGTACGCCTAACTCAATTCTTCAGTTACGAATATTCAAGTGATTTAAAAGCGGTAAAAAGATAAATGCACATAGGTCCTAAAATGAGTAGTTAAATAATTTTAACCAAGTATAAATTGCTAGGAGACCGCGCTAGAACCACGGAACCCGGGAATGCCTAACACCTTCTCTCGGGTTAATAGAATTCCTTATCTAGAATTTCTGGTTCGCAGACTCTTTCAAAATAAAACTTCCTCGATTTGGGATTTAAATAAACCGGTGACTTGGAACACCGTAATTTATTCCAAGTGGCGACTCTGATAAATAAAATAATCTCATTTCGAATAATGTCACTTTAATTGATGTGAGCACGTGATTTTTGCTTCACTTGAATTATTCCTATAGAATTCATAAAATTAGGATTTTCCTTTAATTATTTAATTTTTAGGATTTAATTGCATGATTTGTGTTTGTTTGCATTTTTGTGTGCATTTTTAATTGATATAACTCATAAAAATACAAAATAAAAAATAAAAAAATAGCACACTTGCATTTAGGATCTCATTTTATATTTTTAGTGCCATTAGTTAATTAACATCACAAAAAATAAGAGAAAATAACAAAAATAATCCTTTTGCATTTTTAATTTTTAATTTTTTGATTTTTCCTTAGTTTTCTTTTTAAAATTAGGATTTAGTTAATTTTAGAAAATTAGGTTAAAATTAGGGCTTTTCATTTTAATTTTGTATTTGCCAAAAAATCTAAAAAAATGAAATGAAATGAAAATGAAAGAAAACAAAAGAAAGAGGAGTTAATTGAAATGGGAAATAAGGAAAACAAAGCTGGCATGTTAAAGCTTTACAAGCTTTGGGCTAGTGTCAAAATAAATCCCAGCCCAAGCCAACCCCTAGGGAAACCCGGTCAACAAGCCCAAACCCCAACCCAAAATTACCCTGTTCCGATCCGGTTCTTTAAACTACAAAACAATACCGTTTCATTGCCTTCTAATCATGACTGTTGGATCTCATCAATCCAACGATCCGGAACTAACGAGGTTTGGAGTATTTATATGTCCAAACAGCCCCTACCCCCCAAATCACCGTCTCTAACACCCCTAATACATACTACTGTTCACCGTCGCCCCCACCGTCCGCAGGAAAATCGGCTCCGCCGGCGGCAAGTATGCAAATGCTCCCAAAAATACACCACACCTTAGCCGAATAATGAAAACCCTAGCCTCCGCCGCACCTCCAAATCCCACCCAAATTACACCCCAAACTCTCCTCACCTCCCTCTTCCTAAATCCCCATTTATTTTCCCTCAAATATTCCTCCAGCGTTTCGAATTTCAGATTGAACAATCAATCCAAACCCTAATATTACAAATTGGGAGATTAATGAGTTCTGGGCTATAATAGCCCTTAATTACATGTTTTCTCATGAAAACGCATTATTAAGGACGATTATAGTCCAAATAATTCCAAGAAAACCTGCCAGATTCGAGTCTAAGTAAAAAATTGCGAGGTATTTCATTTTTTTACTTTCTTTTATGTTTTCTTCTTGTTCATGATTCTTATGCGTGTACATCTATTTCTGTTTCTTTTATCATTTTAGTTTTTTATTTTTGTGTTTAAATTAGGGTTCTGATCGTGTAGTTTTGTTCCTATTTTGATTGCGTGTTTGGTTTTGATTATATGATCCATGTTTGCTACTGACTTTCTTTAGGTTTTCTTTTAGGGTTATGATTACAGTTTTTATTTTGTTCTTGATTGATTCCATGTTTGTGGCTAATTTTCTTTAGGTTTTATTCATTTTTCTATTTTTACAGTATAGCTTCATGTTTGAATTGTTGATTTGTTTATTTATTTTTTTATTAGTTCAGTTATACAATTAGCCTTAGGACATAGTATTAATTAGAGTTAAATTCCAGTTTTGATTAGTTTAATTTTTAGGAATTGTTTGGATATAGCTAAATATTTCCAGCCCTTGATTTACTAACTATGGTCAGTTTTGAAGTTCCAGTTAAAGTTCGAGTGTTCTGGAATTTTTGAGGTAATTTTCCTTTTCTTTGGTTCTTTCTGGTGATGTTTGCTATTTGTTCGTTTTAGTTTTAATTTTAGTTAATTTTTCACCTTTAGTATCCGACTATTCTGTTCATCTCCAGCTGAGACCCTTTTATTTGGTCAATTTTTCTCTAGTCACAAACGAATAGGATATGAACTATATAGTCGATTTGATAATATCGTCAAAATAATTAGTGTCGTAAAATCACCTGTTTGTCCAAAGCATGAATTACTATGTTGATTCTGTATAACTGTTTTGTTTGTTACCCGTGTGTATATATAGTCGACTAAGTAAGTGTCGTTAATTTAAATTGGTTGAAAACTAAGAAGATGATAATAGGCATTTTTGGTTCACTCCTGTCTATAATCACCAACCCGGCCTTGCCTCTGTTTTAATTCATACTGATCCGGAAGATGCTCAGTTTGATAGCTTCAATGGGTTTGAATTGATCAGGATTGGCTCCCAATATGATCAACTCATTCCCTTCTAGAATGTTACTCAGATGTTAGACCATACTGCC
>MU674814.1:28323-49587 GCA_026770625.1 Nicotiana glauca
AAGGCCACAATTTTCCGGAAACGGATGAATAGTAAGTAAAACATTGGAATAATGAAGTCAATTAGATTTCTAACCTGGGATCATCCATTGAAGAGGACGACCTACTCCACAAGACTATTGTTTAACTATCCAAATCAGTGGTCAAGGAAGGTCACGCCGAGATTAACTCTACTAGCCTAACATGGGACTGGAGAAATTAATATATTGACTATCTGAAAGATGGGAAACTACCCACGGATCCGAAGGAATTAAGAGCCTTGTGTACCAAAGAAGCCCGATTCTCGCTCAATGAAAGCAGAACTCTTTACAGAAGAACCTTTGATGGCCCCTAGCAGTATGCCTGGGGCCGGGAAATACCAATTATGTGCTTCGAGAGATCCATGAGGGCACCTGCGGAAATCACTCCGGTGCGGATTCCTTAATTCGAAAAATAATCAGGGTAGGCTACTACTGGGACAGCATGGAAAAGGACACCAAAGAGTTCATCTTCAAATGCGAAAAATTCCAAAGATTCACCCCAATAATCCACCAACCTAGTGAAAAACTACATTCAGTTTTGTAACCATGGCCGTTCATGAAATGGGGGATGGATATCGTTAGACCTCTTCCAATAGCGCCAGGTAAAGATAGATTTATTTTATTGATGACTGACTTGTTCTCGAAATGGGTTGAAGCATAAACCGTCGAAAAGATATGGGAAAAGGAACTCATCAATTTCATCTAGGACCACATCATATGCCGATTCGGAATTCCTTCCGAGATAACGTGTGATAACGGGAAGCAATTCATTGAAAGCAAAGTGACTCAGTTCCTCGAGGATCACAAGATTAAAAGGATTCTGTCAGCACCCTATCACTCGTGCGCAAATGGCCAAGCCGAATCTACAAACAAAACCATCATCCAAAACATAAAGAAGAAGTTGGAAAGCGCTAAGGGAAAGTGGAGAGAAATACTGCCCGAAGTGCTATAGGCATATAGAATGACCCCAAAATCAAGCACGGGGGAAACACCTTTCTCTCTTGTATGCGGTGCCGAGGCTTTGATACCAGTAGAGGTTGGAGAGCCAAGTGCCATATTGCGACACACTACCTAGAGCTTGAATAACGAGGCCATGACTACGTCCCTTGAATTATTGGATGAAAAGCGAGAAGCCTCATTGGACCGAATGGCTGCCCAAAAACAAAGGATCGAAAGATATTATAATAGGAGAACAAACCTTCAACACCTCAGAGTCGGGGACTTGGTCCTAAGGAAAGTCACCCTAAACATCCGAAACCATAATGAAGGGAAGTTAGGCCAAAATTGGGAAGGACCGTATCGCGTCCTCGGAGTAATCAACAAAGGATCCTACAAGCTCGATACCATGGAGGCGAACAACTTCCAAGCAATTGGAACATATCAATGCTGAAACGATATTGCTGCTAAGGTACCCGATTGAAGATCCCGAAACACCGCCCGGCTCGAAGAACTTAAGGTATCAAAGCATACGTTGCTCTCTTTTCCTTAGACCGGGTTTTTATCCCAAAACGGGTTTTAACGGCAAGGTTTTTAATGAGACAACATCTATATACTACCTAAGGAAAACTCAACAAGTATTCAAGGCTTCTCTTGTAATCAATCACGAATACTGGGGGGGGGGAGTGGCATCCCCCTCGAAGATCACCTCCTCGGAGAAGCTAAGATATGCTGAACAGAGTCTCGATTGGAAAATAATGTACCGGGCTAAACGGTCGAATGAACCGTGTCCGCATAGAATAACTGAGACCTCAACAGCAAAGACATGTATACTTGTACCAAGCGATCAAAGAATACTTTCAAAAAGCATTTTTCATTTCAAAGAAGAGTGGTATTTTTGCAAAAAAAAATCCCAAATACTCGGGGACTGGCGTCAACAACTTAGAACAATGCGACCCCTGGTCGGAGCTCCAAACTCAACAACCCTTAATTAGGCAACGTTAAGATCACAAAACGACTCCAGAGCCAAAAACATCCCGAACAATCGGGGACTGGCATCGAAAACTCAGGGGCGCATGACCTATGGGTCAGAAACCCCGAAATCATAAGACCTCAATAAGACAGTACTAAAACTAAAAGTAATGGCTCCCGAGCCAACAAACCCTCGATGACTCAGGGACTGCCTCCAATCACCACCCCCATCGTCTCATCAAAACCCGAGGCTGCAAGACCACATGCAGATAACCTCAGTCACATAAGACCTATATAAGGCAACAACAATAACTATAAGACCTCAAAGGCATGAAAAATCTATAAGACCTCAAGCAAGACATGAACCATACTTGTACCAAGTGACAAAAACTTGTAAGACCTTACTAAAGGCATAAACTCGATCTTAAAGTTAAGACTATATATCGAACTTGTAAGACCCTTAAAAAAGCATACCCTCGATATAGACACAGAAACTACTTCACTCGAGGACTGAAAACTTTGAGCAAACACAATGACTACGGTCACAAGGCTGTACCATCCAAACTAATGCGACTCGGGGATGGCCGACTGTCGCTATAAAATCACAGGCCTTCAATTACTTTGTATATACTTAAAAAAGAACCGGTTAAAATAGCTACCCTTGATATAGCACAAGAGCTTCGACCATGTCAGATCCTAATTACACGCTTCGAGATACTCATCCACCAAGCCAAACCTCGCGAGGTGCTAGATCATCTCCATATAAATGACTCACAATCAAGGTTTCTTATCAAACCGTCAAAAAGTCAGGCAAATATAATTTTAAAAATCCTTAACGAGGGAAAAATAAAGCCTATATTAGAGGTCACATTGACCTAAAATGTAAGAGCCACTATTGCCAGCTCACATAAATGGTCGCATCGACCCAAAGCGTAAGAGCCACTATTTCCAGCTCACATAAAATGTCATATCGACCCAAAAAAAGAGCCATTGACGCCAGCTTACATTTAAAGGTCGCACCGACCCAACACATAAGAGACTAAGGGCTGGCTTTAAATTCAAAAACTTGAGGGTCAAGTGAGCTCGAGTCAAAACCCAACTCGGAAACTGAACCTAAGACAATTAACTAAATATGCCTAAGGGCAAAAGCATAGGAGCCAAAGATGCCATCTTAGACTAAAAGGTGGCACCTACCCAATGCATAAGTGTCACTATCTCCAGAGCTAAAATCAAAGGTTTGACCAACCCAACGCATAAGAATCAGGTCTAACCCGAGAAAACTCGGGGCTGACCTCCGGCCATTACGAGTCGCTCAGCAATAACTAGAAATCTGAGGGTCTAACCCATGGTCTAAATCTCGGGTCAATTATTGCATCATACATTACTCTAAAAAGTAAAGCAGTGATAAAAAAACAAAAAGCCTTTTTATACATATTGCTCACATACGCACATTTACAAGACCTTTAATAACCCTTACAAAGAAGGAGCCAAATAAAATCCTAATCTATCACTGAGCCTACATCTTTTGGCGGCCACGTTGGAAGTTATGCCCCGACAGTTCTGGCTACAGCTCTGGGACCTTTAACGGCCTTTTCCCTTCTGAGGATTCCGCCTTCATTCTCATGACCTCCTAAGACACTGCCCGACACACCTTCAGAAGCAAACATGGCAGCAACTTTCTTCTCTAGGGTCTTTACACTCTCGAGCTTGGCAGACAAATTGATACTCCCTACGTGTAAATCCTCGAGAGTCCATCTCTGAGATTCTAACCAAGCATGTTCTACAGATCGAGTCAATTTCAATTCGGCTTCCTCAAGCTCCCTCCGTCTTGAGCGTTTACTACAACGACATCCTCTTTGTGCGAAGATATGAGTGCCTTGGCTTTAGTTTTGATTCTGGATAGTACAACAACTAATTCAGAATAGAGACCTCTATACTTGTCACTATCTGCCCTCGCGTCATGAAGCTGACGCCACACTAAGGCCATCCTTTCCTGGAGGATGTCCCGATCGGAGGTTATCTCGCTCATGTGCCATTTGGGTTTGAGAACTTCGGAGTTTCTGGCTCGAAGCCCCTCCCTCAGCAGGCCACTTTCCCTCTCAAATTTCACAAATCAGATTAGAGATGTCAAAATGTTGGAATTTGGCAAACATTCAATCAACAACAAACATATGTTAGGAAACTTATTCAACGAGATGAGTCTTCTCACGCTCATGATGAGTCACCTCAACCTGAAACCGGGCGAAAGTCTGATGATAAAGCACCCTAGCCTGAAACCATAAAGAAGACAAGTTAGGAAGATAAAGATTAGGATGACGGGCAGGATTTACAAAAACTACCTGCTCATAAAGCCTGTTCATCTCACTGAAAACGATCGAAGTATCGAGCTCAGAGATTCCCTCATGAACGACTAAAAGGCTTTCAAATGCATCTCTGCCTCTTATGGGAACCCTCACATCGCAAGGTTCTTCATTCTGGGCATCCTACGCCCCCTGAGGAGGTAAGATTGTTGCTAAAGGGGAGTCACTTATGAAAACAACACCAACAGAGTCAATCATCACCTTTTCTTATCTGTGCAGGGCTTTAGAACTGGTTTTCTCCAAACCGCTGATGGGTGCATCTCGGCTCGAGGGATATGTTGGTCGTCAACCGGCTTGGGGACATCACCCAATACTTCCTCAATGGCCTCTCCAGCCCAAATTCGGACCACAACGACATCAAGCCCCAACTCAGGAGCCATCATCTCTTCGATATGAGGGTCGATCGGGTTTTCCTCTCATTCAGGTGCTCAAGAAATTATTTTCACCCACACCTTCAGCTCGGGGACCTCCCGCTGCATTTGGGGTTGCTGGGTCAGCCTCTGTTTCTTCCATCTTGGTTTTCTTGGATTTCGAAGGTTCATTCGACGGCCCCTCTTGTCTTTTCTTCCCTTTGTCACGTCTCAAGGTAACCTCTTTGCCGGGCAATATTTCCTTCATCAAGGGAACCTCCCCTAGACCTACACGAATGCAAGAAGTGAGTACGGGGGATAAGGACGCACCAATAGCAATTTAGATTAAAAGGTACGACTGCAGAAAGAGTAAAAGCTCACCGTGATCCTTGGCCTCCCATCGAGCTTGGGACAAATCACGCCACACTCGCTCAACGTATGGAAAAATCGAGTCCAGCCGATTGATCCAGCCCAAGAGGTCTGTAACCGCACCATGGTAAACTGCTACGACGGCATCAACTGAAGAAATTAGCACGTGGAACAATGTACCAGAAAAGAAGTAAAGAGATGCTAGATAGCGTATCTACTTACGTTCCCTATTCCACCTCTCGGGGAACGACATCCTTTCTATGGGATCAGGTCCGATGTCCTAACTTGGACAAAATGCTCATCCACCCTCCATTCCTGACTTCATCGATGCAAGAAAAAAGGGCCCTTGAAGCTCCATAGTAGAGCTTAATCAGGCCCCCACCGAAGAGACGAGGGTTGTACATCCTGACCAGGTGGTCGAGCGTAAAAGGCATCCCCCAATCATGTTTGTATAATAACTTATCACATAGAAAATACGCCAGAATGAAGGGTGAATTTGGCCGAGGGTCACTCGATACCATCGGCAGAAGTCGAGAACCACAGGATCTATCCGAGCCAAGGATGGCCCCACTGGCCCAAGGGTAAACGGTTAAGTGCACACACTGAGAAAATCATCTTTGTATGTTGTTATATCCTCCTCACGAGAAGGGACCTCCATAAGCACTACATCCCCTCAGCGGCAATCAGCCCTCACCCTTTTGGCGTCTATTATTGAGCTAATATATTGACATACACGCTCACGGTGCCCCAGCTTCGAAGAAGGTTTTTCGAACTTGAAATTGGAAGCCGTTGCAAAGGACCTTGGAATGCATTCCTCAGCACGAGGAGACACTGCTGTTTTGCCCTTAGACGAAAGAGAGGAGGAGGTTACATTCTCCTAAGAAGCAGAGGCGGAAGTTTTTGCCATTCTTAAAAGATTTATGAGGAGAAAAAGGAAATCGCGCTTCAAAGAAAGAACAAAAATGAGAAATAAGGAATGAGAGAAAAGGTATTTTTAAAGGCCAATACACACAATGAAGGAGGCCAAGGGACAACCAGCTGCTGTAATCAATGCGAAGGCTTTTAAGGGTTGTGTGTACTCGACCTTTTGGTATCTTATTCTATCATTTGAGTCATTTAGAAAGATATGAATGCCATCATTATGGAAGTACCAGGGGGACATGAATTCGAGGTCATGTTTTATCGTTTTATTCTAAGAAATGCGGGGACTATCTATATATGGACGGGATCGGGAGGCCTTATTCAATGGTCATTGCGCCTCTCCCTTAGCCTCAAAAAGGCTCGGAAGATCCGGGGACTCAGCAAAAGAGTTTTGATCTCGAAGGCACTTCACACTCGACCTCGACGTAGCATGAGTTTGTGATTATCGAAGGTAAGTGGGAAGTTCCCTAAGTATGTGGCCCGAACTGACATCACTTGCAAGAATAGTACTAGTCTATGCTAGATTATTAGGTAGTTGTGCTAGCTGTCCTACTTTGTAATAAATGCTTTTGTACTATGATTTGGTTCTCACTCATATAAAAAGAGGGGTCATTATCATCTGTATACACCTGATACTCAATACTGAATAAAAAGAACATTCTTTTTGCTCTCTAACTTAACATATTCCCTTGATTTCATTACTTCCATTTATTGCTTATATTCATTTTTCTTCATTTATTGCTTATCATTGATCATAAAGAGTCATCATCATAGCTCTCGTAAAGTGTTATCCCTCCTTCGATTGATCTAAGCTGATCATCCAATTCGATCTCGAGGCCTTACAAACGATAGCTCGAGGCCCCGATCTCCAAATGTTTGGTCCGATTATCATATCGTCTCTAAGCTGCAATCTTAATTTCTAATCTTTTATTTAGCATCCATTTCTTAACAATCAGCATTAAAATAGATCACGTATTTTTAGAACCATAAAATCAAATCTAATTGTAATTACCATTTTTACGGTAAAAAAATAGGTTCCATCAAACCCTATATGAAAAAGCTTAGCTACTAATAATTATATAAACATTGTTCATAATATTCAAAAGCATTAAACTACAAATTAAAGAGGAAAGGAGGGAAAACCCCTTTGACTCCTTGCTCCAACACGTATTTACGAAGCTACAAATTATTAAGCATCAAGCACAAAATAAACACAAGTCAAGAAAATGAGACATAGGCGTTAATAAACATGCTATCTAACTCAACAAGGCATCAAAACAAACTTCAAACTATGTGGAAGGTAAAACACATGCTAGAGCCTAAATATGCTTCTATCAAACAAGTCAAAAGGGCTCATAAAAATCTCATTTTTCTCTATCCTTTTATTACTCCATCCTAACCTACTCTAAAAATAAAAAAGAAATTACTACCTGGTTCAACTACATCCCATGAAAAAGAATTCAAGGTACAAAGAAAAATTACAGGGATTATTACTACCTAAAAAAGACATATTTTTGGATTATTCTATTTTTTAATTTTTTTTGTGTGTTTTTGGTTAGACTTTAATATCTCAAAAAAATTGTCTAGGAGATTCATCGTCGAGAAAAGTCAAATCATGTTTATTATTATTATTATTATTTTTGGTTTTATGTATTTTACCTTTTTTTCAAATAAAATTACTAAAATCGATTCTAAAAGCTGAAGATTAAAGCTAGAATACTATACTAAAATAATTTTTTTTTTAAATTCTATGCTAAAATAGAAAAGAAGAAGTTAATAACTATTATGCTAAAATAAAAATAAGAAACTATCAATTTATCTATTATTTATATACCACAGAGAATCTCCCACCCTACACTTAATTCATGCAGTATACTTAGTACATGTATAAAGAAATAAAACACAAGTAAGGTGGTAGGAAAAACTCCCTGATCTGCCGTGATCATTGCTCTCATCATAAAAGGCCCCATCCCCAGCTGCCCAATTCTCATCATCATCATCCCCCCCTCAACATCCTCACCGGCCTCCTCCTCAAACTGCTCGACCTCTAAACGTTCAGGCATGTTGACATCCTCATCCCCAAGTAGTATCTAGCCCTCACCAAGCCCAACCAGACGCTGGCCCTCATTTAAGTTGTCCCTCTCCTCGGGTGTAGCCTCTCTCCCTCCAATCTATAGTTGCAAGTCCAACATTCCATAGAAATGAGTTGTGAAGCTATCATCACTATCATTACGCTCGGCACAAGTAGGTTAAGACAATATCATTCTCTTCCTTCGCCCGGATGTTGGTGATGTCAATCACTCGGAGGAGTGTTGGAATGACTATATCAAACTCTCTCCCCTCCTCTACCTCCTACTTTCTCATATACTGTGTCATCATGTTGCCAAAGAACAACCTATCTATCCTCTTGCTCTTTCTCACTTGCGCCATCTAGTGGTATATGAAACGGACCATATTCACTTTTGCCAGTCATTAAGAAGTAAAGAAAACATACCCTCTCACGGACGATCATTGTCTCATGGTTACACGGTAGCACCGCGTGTCGATCAATTTTAACCAAACATTAGCTTCTAGCTTCATCTTCTTCTTTGGAAATTTCTTACGACGTTGAGTCTTTTTGTCATAAACCCAGGAAACTATAGAATTGACACCACATTAAGTGTGTCTAAGCTCTTGGTATGTTGGGCAGACAATAAAGTTACCCAACTACTCATGTGAAATATTCAGAGTTCTGAAGCAATTGCATATAACTGATGCAAGAAAATCAATCAATCATCCCCGAATGGGCATAGACTGCTCTGGATCATCCAAATTATATCCGTCATAGAACTCACAAAAAAGGTTGACATTTATATCCCCGGGGTTCCCAACATATGACTCAACCCAAGATCCTGAATAGTCTTCCATATTTCCAGATACTTAGATCGTAAATGGTGCTCATGAACAGCCAAATTAGGATGTATATGATTAGGTTGACAAATCTTGTACAATGCCTTGATGCATGAGGGTATACCTTTAATCCTATATTCATGTTGTCCCTGAGTCTTAGGCATGAAGCTTCCATAGTTGCTACTTCTTGCAACCTCTCAGCATTAATCGAAGTGGTCTCTCCTCCTTTTCGCTTTTTCAGTGGAGGTATTAATGATGTCTTGGCTATAGTAGGGCCAACAACTTTGCCCTTTACTTTGTCTGTCGGTGGTGCATTTAGTTTTGGATGTACCATTTTTTCACCAGCACAAGTGGACATTAGTCAACCTTATAAGGAATTGAATAAATTCAAAACCTATTTATATGACCCTACAATTAAGAGTTAAGCACATGGTCTTCAACAAAATTGGGGCTACTCAGGCTTCACCTATTTATTTTAGCATGCTTATATCTTCCATTAAATAAATGTCACAAAGACGTGTAATACAATTCCCTTATATATAACCACCAATCACAGCTCTTGTGAACCACCACACACTTAATATTTCAATGGATGCATGGATACATAACACTAGTATAAAAATCTTGCAGACTCGGGTTCCAATGCAGACAAAGAATTCATTTAAGGTATTTTGAAAAATACTTAGTGTACACTATTGCTATGGGAGTGCTTGTGTGGATAAGAGATTTTCTCACCCTCCCAAATCGGCTTGGGAGTTGATTGCGAAAACTCATTTAAACAACAACAATGCCACTCCTATGGGGTTCATGGGGTTGGGACAAACATGCACATTGTCACTATGAAGCACATACCCAAAAGTGGCAAGAGCTCATCACTGCAACCAAGTAGAAATTAAAAAATAAAGAATTAGAAATCATAGCTTAGATATTTGAGAGAAAGAGAGGAGTGATCTTCAAATACCGTTGTGCATGGCTGTATGAGTGTGTGAGAGATGATTCGATGGATTTTTGTGAGTGAGGGGTAGAGAGGATGAATGGTTATGGGGATTTGGAGTAGGGATAGAGTTTTAGCAGAGAGAGAGAAAGAGAGAACAAGGCAGAGGGGTTTTGCGGGAGGACTGGCCATTTTATTTTTTTTAAATATGTGTGTGTGTTTTGTATTTTAACAGAAATAGAAGAAGAAAAGAAAACACACACTCTGTCTCTCTATATGTATATATATATATATATGCGCACATGGGTTCCGCGAGGCAGAGGTCGCGCTAGACCAAGCGGCATGAAGCCTAACATGCACTGTGAGTTGGGTGACGCGAAGGAGAATGCGTGAAGTGGGGGGGGGCTCTTGAGCTCGTGACGCCTAGATGGTCGCGCGAAGAAGCAGACATTTGAGCTCATGAAGCCTAGGCTACATAGCGAGCTACGCATTTCGCCTTGCACTCTCTGGGGCGTGATTTTGTGCTTTTTCACTTCACTGTTGAATCCTGATCACTTACTTTCAATTTTCCGGCTCCCGCACATAATCACCAACCTGAAATCACTCAACTCAACTCATTAATCCCCCAAAATTAAAAACAAAAAGGAAACCTGAGCTAAACTACTCTAAGAATTGTGTTGCCTCCCAAAAAAGTGCCATAGTTAACGTCATGGAATGACGAATACAATATCATAATGGGTTGCTTCCCATAAAGTGACTGATTTAAATCCGCATCATGACGTAGTCAATTATGATTGATGTTCACTTAACACCTGGGTTTCCTTCAAATATATTACCAACACAACTTTTTCCTCATTGCCCATGCCAAGGTGTGTTTTAACCTTTGCCCATTGACTGTGAACTTTTGAACTCAATCCTCTGATTTAATTGCAACTCCTTACGTAAGATGTACCTCTTGCATATGAAATGGTCTTGACCATCGTGACTTCAACTTAATTGGAAACAAATTTAGTCTTGAGTTGTGCAATGGAACCATGTCTCCTGGCTAAATATCTCCACAATATTTTTGTCATGGATCATCTTCATCCTTTCTTTGTACAAACCGGTGCTCTCAAAAACATGTAGCTTTGTGACTCTACCCAGGCTTGCTGCCTCTATGTCAAGATTTAATTCCTTCAATGCTCAGAATCCTCCAACTCCACTGGTAGGTTACACTCTTGTCCAAATACCAATTTGTATGGTAACATACCAATCGGAGTTTTAAATACAGTGCGGTAAGTCCATAGTGCATCATCAAATTTTCTCGCCTAATCAGTTCGAGTAGCATTTACCGTCTTGGTGAGCAAACTCTTAATTTCTCTAGTTGACACCTCTACTTTTCCACTTGTTTGTAGGTGATACAGAGTGGCAAACTTATGGAGAACTCCATATTTCTCTAACAATTTAGCAAAGGCGCGATTGCAAAAGTCGGTGCCTCCATCAGTAATAATCGCCTTTGGAGTGCCAAATCAGGGGAAGATATTTTTTCTCAGAAAACCTATGACCCCCTTTGCATCATTCGTCGGGAGTGCCACAGCTTTCACCCATTTCGAGACATAGTCCTCGACTACCAATATGTACTTGTTTTCATATGAACTGACAAAGGGTCCCATAAAATGGATTTCCTATACATAAGATATTTCCACCTATTGAATTAGGTTCCTGGGCATCTCATGTCGATGAGAAATATTTTCTGTCTGTTGGCACTCATCACAAAACTTCACCAAAAAGTGTGCCTTGTTAGAAAATGTTGGCAAATAAAAGCCTGAATCCAACACCTTAGCAGCTTTCCTCGCTCCTCCAAAATGGCTTCCATATGGTGAAGCATGAAATGCCTGCAAAAAAGAAGCTTAGTCTATCACGGGGATACATATCTGAATCATGTTATCAATACAAATTCTAAAGAAATATGGTTTATCCCAGAAGTACATACGAGAATCACGTAAGTACTTTTTCTTTTGCATGGAGGACAATTCATAAGGAACAATACCGCTCGCCAGGTAGTTTGCAATGTCTGCATACCATAACGCTAAAACAAGGCAAGTGTCTAACAATTATTCATGCGATAATGTCTCCACAATCTCTTCTACCTCAACCTTCTTTTCAGATCCTTCAAGCCCGGATAAGTGATCAGCCACTTGGTCCTCCGTTCCCTTTTGGTCATAGATTTCCAAGTCAAATTCTTACAGCAATAGCACCCATCAAATCAGGCATGACTTTGATTCCTTCTTCTTAATTAGGTACCTGAGAGAAGCATGGTCAGTATAAAAAATTACCTTCGAGCCTATCAGATATCACCTGAACTTGTCAAATGCAAACACCACTGCTAGCATCTCCGTCTCAGTCAGAATGTAGTTTAGCTGGGAACCTCTCAAGGTTTTATTTACAAAGTAGATTGGGTTCATGACCGTCTCTTTGGGCTTCCCAAGCACTGCTCCCACTACATAGTCGCTTGCATCGCACATCAACTCGAATGGTTGCTCCAAGTCAGGTGCAACTATGATGGGTGCTGTCACCAACCACTTTTTTAACTCCTCAAAAGCTACTATGAAATTATCAGAGAACACAAAGGGGTGTTCCATCAATTTTCATTAAATGGTTAGAGATTTTGGAAAAATATATTATAAATCTCTTGTAGAAGCCAACATGCCCGAGGAAACTTCGTATAGCTTTGACAGAAGTGGCCGATGGCAACTTCTCTATCACATCAACTTTAGTGCGGTCCACTTCACCGCCTTAGTTGACATCAGGTGTATCAAGAATATACCTTCCTGTAGCATGAAATGACACTTTTTCCAATTTAGCACCAGATTAGTCTCCATACACCTCTTTAGAACTCTTTTCAGATTTACAAGGCAATTATCGAACGAGTTCCCTTCTGCTGAGAAATCATCCATGAAAACCTCCATTATATCCTCAACTATGTTAGTAAATATGGACATCATGTACCTTTGGAATATGGTAGGCACATTGCATATGCCAAACAGAATTCTCAAAAAAACATAGATTCCATATGGAGCGGTGAATGATGTTTTCTCCCCATCCACTAAGGAAATGGAGATCTGGATATACCCCGAGTATCCATCCAAGAAGTAAAAATGTGACCTCCTTGCCAATCTATCTATCATCTGATCAATGAATTACAAAGGAAAATGGTTTCCGGATGGCCTTGTTCAATCTTCTGTAGTCCATACAAATTTGCCATTGCGTGAACTCATTGTTCTCTCATTGTTCTCATTTTTCACCATTATCATTTCTCTTTTCTTTGGAACATACTTAACCGGGCTTACTCAGTTGCTGTCAGAGTTGGGAAAAATAATTCTCGTATCTAACCACTTGATTACTTCCTTCTTCACGAATTCTTTTATGTTGGGGTTCAACCTTCTTTGATGTTCTCTAGAAGGTTTGTGCCTAACTTCCAGTAGAATCTCATGCATATAAAAGGCCGGATTGATACCTTTAATTTCTACAATGGTCCAATCAATTGCAGTCTTGTACTCTTACAGAACCTGCAAAGGATGTTCTACCTGCACATCTACCAAACTAGATGAGATAATAATAGGTACAATTAGATCCCAATAAAGAATACCTAAGGTGAGTTAGTAGGGATTTCAGCTCTAACTGTGGTGGCTCTTCGATTGATTGCTTAGCTGGAGGAGTCGTTCTTTCTTCTAAGTGTAAAGGCTCGAATTTGAGCTCTCTTTTCCAGTACTCTTGGCCTTCAAGAGCCACCACCCACTACACCAAGTCCTCCACATCTACCTCTTCTATGGTGGGATCGGGTTGCGTGCAGTAACATATTTATGTATATTATATCAGTTGTTGATGCTATCACATTGAAATAAGGGAGGATTTTATGTTTTCTGGTGCGATTGAGTTGCGCGCTGCAACAACCTATATGTTTTCATTCTTGAGCTATGTTGGTTCTCCAGTATTTGTATTTGAACTGTTAAAGATTGATAATTCTGGACGACGCTTGTCTATTCTTGAGGCTGTGGTTATTATTTTCAGCTGACTGTTTAGTTTTGTTCAGTATTTCTATTATTCTGTCAGTATTATATATGTTGCATACAAGTTATAGTATAGGTGACTCGCCTTAGCCTCGTCACTACTTCATCGAGGTTAGGCTCGGCACCTAACAATACGTGGGGTCGGTTGTACTGATACTACACTTTACATATTGTGGATATTTTGGAGTTGGTCCCATCGGCGGTTATTATTGTGCTCGGATTGGATATTTCCGGAGACTTGAGGTACGGTTGTTCAGCATCTGCAGCTGCTGAAGTCCCGTTCCTCTTTCTATTTAGCCGCATATTTTCATTCAAACAGCTTTGTATTTATTTCAGACCTTATATGTATTACCTTATAAGCTCGTGCACTTGTAATACCGGGTTAAGGGATTTTAGCAGATGTTTTATGGTTTTAGCTTCTGCATTTACATTTGGATTATTGTAGTTAAATCAGTTCTCCTTCATTGATTAATTTTAGACTGTTTAAAATGGATAATATGTACTAACATTGACCTGCCTAACAATTGAAATGTTAGGTGCCATCAGGGTCCCGATGATGGGGATTCTGGGTCGTAACAGTGCCATCACAAAATCATTATAAAGTGGGAATTTGAGGTCGGGACAATATTAGAATCAGATTGCAACCGACACAAGTTGCAGCTCGATAATAAAGTCATAACAAGAAATAAAAGGATAGTATCTGAAGTTGCGTCCACGAGGTAGTGGCGGCTTACCTCAACATGAAAAATCTGACAATTGGCTCGAGTCATTGATCAATAGCTGGATAGAAACTGTGAGTCTAAACAACCCAACAAGATCATCGTCTTTCTCTACCAGCATACCTCTAGGGCATGTCTTTAGAAATTTTTGTTAACGCATACATTCATCATAAGTAATACAATACAAGTATAAAAGCAATATACAAGTAAAGCAACTGAACCGAGATAAAAAATACATGTGGAGTTTACATGATATACTGCATACCGAAAGATTGTTAAAGTTATTGTGGAGCCACGAGCCCATGAGTATTGTAGCCCAACCTCAACTTGTTGCTAGATATATGACGATACATGATATATAGCTAAACAAAGATCACAAAAACATATAGTTTGCTGAAAATACCATAAAAGCATAGATAATTTTACAAATATTAATTCTATTTTTGGAGGAAAAGATTTTGGACTCCTATAATTAAGGTTTTCTCCTTTACACTTGGTAGCATCCATAATGTAGGCTGTAGGAGCTTGAAAATCTTATTTAGGGGGAGAAATTGTGAGAGAAATATTGTTATTCGCTCGATATTTTGTACTCTTTTTATAT
This sequence comes from Nicotiana glauca, assembly GCA_026770625.1. Taxonomy (NCBI): domain Eukaryota; kingdom Viridiplantae; phylum Streptophyta; class Magnoliopsida; order Solanales; family Solanaceae; genus Nicotiana; species Nicotiana glauca. Next base: position 43,442 of record MU674814.1, read on the forward strand.
AGTGCGTTGTTCATCTCTTCGGTTTAAGTCAATTGACTGAACTATATAAAATATTTATATCTGTTTTGATTTAATTTTTTTTATCATATGACTTATCGTGTTGAAGGTATGCTTTGTTATCTTACGTATAAAATATAATTATTTATATCCTAATAGATAACCAAAGCTAAAGTAACTACTTCCAAGATTTTGTGACGTTATACAAAAGTTACTGCTTCCTAAATATGATTATAGATTAATAACTTTTTATGAAATCTAGCTAAGTGATTGATGTGGCCAAACATCTTTGTCTTGCAAGTTGCAACCGTTATACTCCCTCTATTTTAATTTATGTGAACCTATTTTTTTTAGTCCGTGCCAAAAAGAATGGTTCTTTTCCCTATTTGGAAATAATTTACCTTTATGCAATTGATTTACAGCCACACAAAATATATGTGCTTCATGTTATACCACAAATTCAAAAATCTTCTTTCTTTTCTTAAACTTCGTGCCCAATCAAATGGATTGCATAAATAGAAACGAGAGAGTATATCTTTACAACCAATTTCCGTGGACCTGGGCAGACGCGATGCCCGATGCATCGATATAGGTTCTCGCATTAACAAGAGCGCACACCGAGAGATTCAGCATGAAACTCGGTGAAATACGACATAGGCGAAAAGCGAAATTCCTCAACATATCGTCTATATGATCATCCGAGGGGCCGATATCCCCTAAGGAGCCGTGATCACAATGTAGTTTAGCAAGGCACCACTCAAAGTTTTACTTGCAAAGTAGATTGGGTGCTTGACCTTCTCTTTACGCTGACCAAGCATTGCTACCACTAAAGTGGCGTTTCTGAATCATAACAGTGCCATCACAAAATCCTAAAGTAGGAATTTGAGGTCGGGACAGTACTAGAATCTGAATGCAACTGACACGAGTTGCAGCTCGATAGGAGACTCATAATAAGAAATAAAAGGATAGTATCTGAAGTTGCGTCCACGAGGTAGTGGTGGCTTACCTCAACATGAAAAATCTGACAATTGGCTCGAGTAATTGATCAATAGCTGGATAGAAACTGTGAGTCTAAACGACCCAACAAGATCATCGTCTTTCTCTACCAGCTTACCTCTAGGGCATGTCTTTAGAAATTTTTGTTGACGCATACATTCACCATAAGTAATACAATACAAGTATAAAAGCAATATACAAGTAAAGCAACTGAACTGAGATAAAAATTACATGTGGAGTTTACATGATATACTGCATACCGAAAGATTGTCAAAGTTATTGTGGAGCCACGAGCCCTTGAGTATATTAGCCCAACCTCAACTTGTTTCTAGATATATGATGATACATGATATATAGCTAAACAAAGATCACAAAAACTTATAGTTTTCTGAAATTACCATAAAAGCATAGATAATTTTACTAATATTAATTCTATTTTTGGAGGAAAAGATTTTGGACTCCTATAATTAAGGTTTTCTCCTTTTCATTTGGTAGCATCCATAATGTAGGCTGTAGGGTCTTGAGAATCTTATTTAGGGGGAGAAATTGTGAGAGAAATGTTGTTATTCGCTCGATACTTTGTACTCTCTTTATATAGTGCGTTGTTCATCTCTTCGGTTTAAGTCAATTGACTAAACTATGTAAAATATTTATATCTCTTTTTATTTAATTTTTTTTATTGTATGACTTATCATGTTGAAGGTATGCTTTGTTAGCTTACGTATCAAATCTAATTATTTATATCCTAATAGATAACCAAAGCTAAAGTAACTATTTCCAAGATTTTGTGCCGTTATACAGAAGTTACTGCTTCTTAAATATGATCATAGATTAATAACTTTGTATGAAAGCTAGCTAAGTGATTGATGGGGCCAAACATCGTTGTCTTGCAAGTTGCAACCCTTATACTCTCTCTATTTTAATTTATGTGAACCTATTTTTTTTAGTCTGTGCCAAAAAGAATGGTTCTTTTCCCTATTTGGAAATAATTTACCTTTATGCAATTGATTTACAGCCACACAAAATATATGTGCCTCATGTTATACCACAAATTCAAAAATCTTCTTTCTTTTCTTAAACTTCGTGCCCAATCAAATGGATTACATAAATAGAAACGAGGGAGTATATCTTTACAACCAATTTCCGTGGACCCGGTCAGACGCGATGCCCGATGCATCGATATAGGTTCTCGCATTAACAAGAGCGCACACCGAGAGATTCAGCATGAAACTCAGTGAAATACGACATAGGTGAAAAGGGAAATTCTTCAGCATATCATCCATATGATCATCGGAGGGGCCGATATCCCCTAAGGAGCCGTGATCACAATGTAGTTTAGCTGGGCACCACTCAAGATTTTACTTGCAAAGTAGATTGGGTGCATGACCTTCTCTTTACGCTGCCCAAGCATTGCTACCACTAAAGTGGGGGTTCTGAATCGTAACAGTGCCATCACAAAATCATAAAGTGGGAATTTGAGGTCGGGACAGTACTAGAATCAGAGTGCAACTGACACGAGTTGCAGCTCGATAATAGAGTCATAACAAGAAATAAAAGGATAGTATCTGGAGTTGCGTCCACGAGGTAGTGGTGGCTTACTTCATCATGAAAAATCTGACAATTGGCTCGAGTCATTGATCAATAGCTGGATAGAAACTGTAAGTCTAAACGACCCAACAAGATCATCGTCTTTCTCTACCAGCTTACCTCTAGGGCATGTCTTTAGAAATTTTTGTTAACGCATACATTCACCATAAGTAATACAATACAAGTATAAAAGCAATATACAAGTAAAGCAACTGAACTGAGATAAAAAATACATGTGGAGTTTACATGATATACTGCATACCGAAAGGTTGTTAAAGTTATTGTGGAGCCACGAGCCCATGAGTATAGTAGCCCAACCTCAAATTGTTGCTAGATATATGATGATACATGATATATAGCTAAACAAAGATCACAAAAACATATAGTTTTTTGAAAATACCATAAAAGCATAGATAATTTTACCAATATTAATTCTATTTTTGGAGGAAAAGATTTTGGACTCCTATAATTAAGGTTTTCTCCTTTTCATTTGGTAGCATCCATAATGTAGGCTGTAGGGGCTTGAGAATCTTATTTAGGGGGAGAAATTGTGAGAGAAATATTGTTATTCGCTCGATATTTTGTACTCTCTTTATATAGTGCGTTGTTCATCTCTTCGGTTTAAGTCAATTGACTGAACTATGTAAAATATTTATATCTCTTTTGATTTAATTTTTTTTATTGTATGACTTATCGTGTTGAAGGTATGCTTTGTTAGCTTACGTATCAAATCTAATTATTTATATCCTAATAGATAACCAAAGTTAAAGTAACTACTTTCAAGATTTTGTGCCGTTATACAAAAGTTACTGCTTCCTAAATATGATTATAGATTAATAACTTTTTATGAAATCTAGCTAAGTGATTGATGTGGCCAAACATCGTTGTCTTGCAAGTTGCAACCGTTATACTCCCTCTATTTTAATTTATGTGTAACCTATTTTTTTTAGTCCGTGCCAAAAAGAATGGTTCTTTTCCCTATTTGGAAATAATTTACCTTTATGCAATTGATTTACAGCCACACAAAATATATGTGCCTCATGTTATACCACAAATTCAAAAATCTTCTTTCTTTTCTTAAACTTCGTGTCCAATTAAATGGATTACATAAATAGAAACGAGGGAGTATATCTTTACAACCAATTTCCGTGGACCCGGGCAGACGCGATGCCTGATGCATCGATATAGGTTCTCGCATTAACAAGAGCGCACACCGAGAGATTCAGCATGAAACTCGGTGAAATATGACATAGGCGAAAAGCGAAATTCCTCAGTATATCATCCATATGATCATCGGAAGGGCCGATATCCTCTAAGGAACCGTGATCACAATGTAGTTTAGTTGGGTACCACTCAAGGTTTTACTTGCAAAGTATATTGGGTGCATGACCTTCTCTTTACGCTGCCCAAGCATTGCTACCACTAAAGTGGGGGTTCTGAATCGTAACAGTGCCATCACAAAATCCTAAAGTGGGAATTTGAGGTCGGGACAATACTAGAATCTGAATGCAACTGACACGAATTGCAGCTCGATAATAGAGTCATAACAAGAAATAAAAGGATAGTATCTGAAGTTGCGTCCACGAGGTAGTGGTGGCTTACCTCAACATGAAAAATCTGACAATTGGCTCGAGTCATTGATCAATAGCTGGATAGAAACTGTGAGTCTAAACGACCCAACAAGATCATCGTCTTTCTCTACAAGCTTACCTCTAGGACATGTCTTTAGAAATTTTTGTTAACGTATACATTCACCATAAGTAATACAATACAAGTATAAAAGCAATATACAAGTAAAGTAACTGAACTGAGATAAAAAATACATGTGGAGTTTACATGATATACTGCATACCGAAAGATTGTTAAAGTTATTGTGGAGCCACGAGCCCATGAGTATAGTAGCCCAACCTCAACTTGTTGCTACATATATGACGATACATGACATATAGCTAAACAAAGATCACAAAAACATATAGTTTTCTGAAAATACCATAAAAGCATAGATAATTTTACTAATATTAATTCTATTTTTGGAGGAAAAGATTTTGGACTCCTATAATTAAGGTTTTCTTCTTCTTACTTGGTAGCATCCATAACGTAGGTTGTAGGGGCCTGAGAATCTTATTTAGGGGGAGAAATTGTGAGAGAAGTGTTGTTATTCGCTCGATATTTTGTACTCTCTTTTATATAGTGCGTTGTTCATCTCTTCGGTTTAAGTCAATTGATTGAATTATGTAAAATATTTATATCTCTTTTGATATGATTTTTTTTTATTGTATGACTTATCATGTGGAAGGTATGCTTTGTTAGCTTACGCATCAAATCTGATTATTTATATCCTAATAGATAACTAAATCTAAAGTAACTACTTCCAAGATTTTGTGCCTTTATACAAAAGTTACTACTTCCTAAATATGATTATAGATTAATATCTTTTTATGAAAGCTAGCTAAGTGATTGATGTGGCCAAACATCTCTGTCTTGCAAGTTGCAACCTTTATACTCCCTCTATTTTTATTTATGTGAACTTTTTTTTTAGTCCGTGCCAAAAAGAATAATTCACTTCCCTATTTGAAAACAATTTACCTTTATGCAATTGATTTAAAGCCACACAAAATATATGTGCCTTATTTATACCACAAATTCAAAAGTCTTTTTTTTTATTAAATTCCGCACCCAATCAAATGAGTTACGTAAATGGAAACGGAGGGAGTATATCTTTACAAGCTAGAAGCCAGTAGAGATGATCATACATATGGCATTTGATAAAAGCCATCAGCATTTTAATCACTAGTTGCAGCTTTTATCTTGCTCGCCTTGGATTTTTATATCAAACTAATAGATGCCTGATACGTGTTTGCACATAGATTTCTTTTAATACTTAATCATGATTTATTATGGTATATTCTCACCTTATTAATTAATTATGATATATTAATATAGTTTGATCAAAAAATTGGGTGCGAATAAAGTTTTTTCGTTACCACTATTAGATAAGCGTACTTACGTTGCAGATAGGCTAATCGAATTGTGGCCAATTATCAGCGTCGTATCGTAATAATTCGCGACCTTTGACTCTAGTTTCATTTGCAATCTTTTTCATCAATAGTAGTTTTTCACCAAGCAATCTTGGTCTTCAAGTTTAATTTAATGCTTCTTTGAAACAGAAACTATTAAGTGAATTCAGTTTGTGGTTGATCGAAATCCTTAATAGACCAGCAATATCCATTAACGTAAAAATATTAAACTGGGTACGAGGAGCCCGTTCCTCAAATTTACAATTATAGAGGATAAAATATAATTACGAAGGGTGTGTTTGGTATAACGGAAAATATTTTCTTGGAAACAAGTAGTAATCTTATTCATTTTTCGGTGTTTGGTACGCAAATTAAGGAAAACGACTTCTTAAGAATATTCATAAATAATTTAGATATAATAAACATGAACCCATAAACTTTCAAACCAATGACCTTCCGGACCCACAAATTTCATAAACTTTCGAACTGCTAAACTTTCAAAACCGCGGAATTTCGAACCCGTAAACTTTATAATTTTTAAACCCGTAA
>MU674816.1:11885-60755 GCA_026770625.1 Nicotiana glauca
ATATATATACACTTTGTAATTTTCATTTTTATGACGAAAATAAAGTAAAGAAGTCAAAAATAGTTGAGTAGCTATATCAGGCCTAAATTAGATATTTACGCGTTAAAATATAAAAAATTATGGAGAGGGTCAAAAATTACATGTCTACACAGAATTTAAAGAACATGCAGGGCATGAGTGGACAAAAGGGTGTCTCCTACTCCGACTTGTTCATGTTTCCCCATGTCCATTTTCCAGCTTGTTTTAAAATGGTAAAATTTGAAAAGTACAACGGGCACGGAGATCCGAACGCTCATTTAAGAAGGTCGTGTAACCAGCTAAGGAGTGCTGGTGGAAAAGAAGAACTTCTAATGGCATACTTCGGAAAGAGTCTGGTAGGAATTTCCCTTGAATTGTATATGGACCAATCGCTCACTGACACGTATGGGATGACCTTTCCAGATATTTTGTCCGCTTGTTTCAATATAATGTGTATATTCCTCCGGATATAAACTCCCTATCTAATCTAAAAAAAAATTCATGGAAAGTTTCCATGAGTATGCTGTTAAGTGGAACGAGTAGGGTTCACGTGTGAAACATCCAATGGATGAGACATAGATGCTCATAGTTTTTTTTGCAGGCCCAAGTGGATGACTATTTCAAAAATATGATGTCTACTACGGGAATGCCATTCGCTGAAGCCATTCGCTGGTGTTAAAGAAAATTTTCCCGCATCAAGATGAAGCCAAAGGGAAGTTCTTTCCCTTTCGGCAGGACCCATACATGGTTCATCGGATTTTGACAGGAGGAGACCTCATACTCCAAGAAATGGACGGAAAAGTCTGGCCGAAGACAATCAACTCAGATGCAGTGAAAAGTTACTATATGTAATTTATATGCTTTCCTATATGATGTAATTGAACTACGGATGACCTGATTCCCGTTTAGGATGGGATACGTAGGCAGCCCTATAGGTTCGGTCACAATTCAATAAAATTTTCATTTCCACCCGCAATTGGAAACTGGGGCAAAATTTTGAGGAGGACCTTCAAAATTCCGAAGTAATTTTAGACAATCATCGCAGGAAACAATCAGAAACATCAACCCATTAAGCTAGGGCAGAACTGTGACGAGGACCCTCAAAATTCTGTAGCGAGAGAGTTCGCAGTGTCTAGAGCCACGTCACAGTCATCGGTTCATCTAAAAGTTGTTTCTTAATTGTATACTTATGTTATATTTTTACAAAATCATGCATGTTTATTTCTGAAATCGCCTTGTTTAGCAACGCTACCCCAATGATACGTACAGTATCACCAGATCAAAACCAAACAGGTCAAGCAGAGCCAGCAATGATACGAACCATCCTCCCTCTCTACAAAACTCACGATTTTTCTTTGGGTGCAGGCACTTGGATTGCGAAAGCATCTGACATACTATACACTCATGAGACAAACATTGTTCAGGAATACAACTCTCAGAACTGTTGCACTTACCAACATTTGCTATCCATTCGCACCAGGGGTATTTCATATGTCATAATATCCCCAGCAGTCACGATACCGCAATCTACTATCAGCTAAGAAAACTCTATTACCACTTGCCCTTTTATTTCTTGCATAAACTTACCATTCTACCTTCTGAGACTAAACGCTGTCTCCATCTGTATTTATGCATTGCATAAGACTACCATTCTGCCTTCCGAGACTAAATGCTGTCTCCATCTGTATTTCCGCATTGCATAAGGCTACCATTCTGCCTTACGAGACTAAACGCTATCTCCATCTGCATTTTTGCATTGCATAAGGCTATCATTCTGCCTTCCAAGACTAAACGGACCAGGACCCATGATTTGATAGTCTCGGGAGGTCCGTAGGAAAATATGGGACTTGGGCTTATGCCCGGAATCGAATTCCGAGGTCCCAGGCCCGAGAAATAAATTTTTGAGTAAAATTATTTTCTAAAAATATTTAAGGAAAATAGAAATGAAATTTGATTAGAAAGTGATGGTATCGGGCTCGTATTTTGGTTCCATCTCCCGGTACAGGTCTTATATATGGTTTAAGCACTTTCTGTAAAGTTTGGTTGAAAACGGACGTTGTTTGACGCGTTTCGGACTCAAAATGGAAAATTTGATGTTTTATGAAATTTGAAAGAATTTTTGGATTTTAAACCTTAATTCGTGGTATATGATGTTATTTTGGCTATTTGATCGCACGATTAAGTTCGTAGGATGTTGTTGACTTAGTGTATGTGTTTGGTTAGGAGCCTCGAGGGCTCGGGAGTGTTTGGAGGTGTCTTGGAGTGATTTCAGACTTAGGAAAAATTGCAGAAAATTGCAGAAATAGTACCCTGTGAATAGTAGCCATGAACAGTATCCCGTGAACAGTGCCAGACAGAATGTTAAGTTCTGAAAATGGGACTTCGTCCCATTTTCCATTTTTGCCAAATGGGAGCTCGGGGAGAAGCAATTTTCAGGAGATTTTATGTCACGACCCAAAGTCCACTAAGGGTTGTGGTGGCGCCGGACACCGTTGTCAGGCCAGCCAACTCAAATACTTTAAGTTAGTCTCGTTTTAAAACTTTTGGAATACAGGATTTTTCCTTCATTATTTAGAAATTTTAAAGAATATATTTTCAAATTAAATTTAAAGGTTAAGCAATTAATACAATACTCCAAACCATCCCAGAACCCGGTGTCACAAGTGCATGAGCATCTACTGATAAGAGAAATAAAATACAACATCCGCCCGGGATACAGTGGACGGAAAGTAAATACAGTACAAAGGAAGGGACTACTCTAGCTGCGACCGTCTCGAATGATGCAGCTCACCTAGTCCCAGAATCATCTGTGCTGCTATGCCTAGTAAGCCACTGGAGTCACATATACCTGTGCAATAAAATGCACAGCAAGTGTAGTATGAGTACAAAAACAACGTGTACCTAATGAGTATCCCGCCTAATCCCGAAGGGGTAGAGACGAGATGGTCAACTTTGACACTCACTAGTGGTCCAATGATTATTCATCCTTAATAAATATATTAAACAGTGGATTTATTTTATAAACATGATTTTAATCCAAATAGAGGAAACAAGTAAACACATAATTCTTTCATAGGAATTTTCCGTAACTCCTCTTTATTATTAACAAATAAATCTCGAGCCAGGGTAAGGCGGTGACAACTTAAATAAGTTCAGGACAACAACACAAACATGCGCAAATCATGCCGAGGTCGACGGCCCGCTCCAACAGAAATATAAATTGTGCACTGTCGAGGGTCGAGCAGCCCATACCATAGACGCATCTATTTAATCTGCCGAGGCGTTCGGCCTGTTCCAGAAATAAACATACCCTGCTCGCGAATAATGCATGCAATGCAGGTACACATAAGAATACATGCTCAATCAGTCAAATAAGAGCTTATCGGGGAATATTTATTCAAATAAAACCAATTCTCCTTTAACAATTTTAAGAAATGAAGCTTGATCCCTTTGAAATTCATTTACTAATTTAATGTGATTTAGGTAATTCAAGCAATCAATGGGTTCACAAATAATCCAAGTGTAACATGCTTTTGGGTCCTAGACTACCCGGACAATAGCATAATAGTAGCTGCGCACGGACTCTCGTCACCTCGTGCGTACGTAGCCCCCACAAATAGGAGCAAATAACCAATTTAACTCGCCTATGGAGTAAATTCCCCCTCACAAGATTAGAAAGGAGACTCACCTCGCTCCGAAGATCCACAACCGGCATTCTACATTCTTCCGAAGGCTCGAACCAACGCAAAATGCTCCAAAACTAGCCAATGGTCATACAAATCCATTAATATAAGCTCAATTAAACTTTACAACCCAATTTGTAACAATTCCTAACCCCGAACGAAAAGTTGACGAAAATGCCCTCGGGCCCACGTGCCCGGAATCCAAAATTTTTTCGAAGATAAATATTACCCATAGCCTTACGAAGTCAAATATATGATTTTCTTTAAATTACATACCCAAAATCGTGATCAAAATCGAAGATTATAATTTTCTAGGTTTTCAACCAAAACCCCAAATTTAAACTAATTTTCATGCTTAAATCCATACATAATTTGATATGTTTAACTCAAAAGTGATGGGGATAACTTACCTTAACACTGACGACCAAATTCCTCTCTTGAAGCTCCCCAAAAATCGCCCAAGCCATGAAGAAATGAGAGAAATGAACGAAATCCCCGATTTTAAAACACCTTCTGTCTTCAGCAATTTTTGCTTCTGCGGAACCGTGTCCGCTTCTGCGGTGTCGCTTCTGCGGACATCTTTCCGCTTCTGCGGCTTCCACCCGCGTCCAGGCCTTTCGCTTCTATGGTTCTCCACATCGCAGGCGCGGTCCGCTTCTGCAAAAACCTAACCGCATCTGCGTATCCCTGTAGCTCCAACCAAAACTGCTTTTGCGGTCTCCCCTTCGCACCTGCGATACCGCTTCTGCGGTCCCCTTTTACACAGAAGCGGAAATACCAGAAGCAGCAGGTTCAGCACTTCTTCAAACTCCGGATTCGATCCGTTAGCCACCCGGAATCCACCCGAGGCCCCCCGGACCCCAACAAAAACTACCAACCAATACCAAAACACATTACGGACTTGCTCGAGGCCTCAAATTACATCAAACAACGCTAAAATCATCAATCAACCCCCAATCCAATCTTTATGAACTTCGAACTTTCCAACTTCTACTTCCGATGTTTAAACCTATCAACTCATGTCCGATTGACCTCAAATTTTGCACACAAGTCATATTTGACATTATGGACCTACTCCAACTTCCGGAATCGGATTCCAACCCCGATATCAAAAAGTCCACTTCCGGTCAAACTTCTCAAAACCATCAATTTTCTATCTTTAGCCAAATGGCTTCAAAATGACCTACGGACATCCGAATTCACTTCCGATCGCGCTCCCAACTCCAGAATCACCATACGAAGCTATTCCCAGTCTCGGAATTCCAAACAGACATCGATAACACTAAAATGCACTTCAAACCAAACTTATGAAATTTCTTCCAAAATGCCAACTTCTATAATAGGTGCCAAAACGGTCCCGGCTTATCTAAAATGTAATCCGGGCATACGCCCAAGTCCGAAATCATCATACGAACCAGCTGAAACCTTCAGATCCCGATTCCGAGGTCATTTACTCAAAATTCCAATCCTAGTTCATTCCTTCAACTTTAAGCTTCCGAAATAAGAATTCTCTTCCCAAATCAACTCTGGACTTCCCGAAATTCGATTCCGACCACGCGTACAAGTCATAATACCTGAAATGAAGCTGCTCATGGCCTCTGACCACTGAACGGAGTGCTAGTACTCAAAACAACCAGTCGGGTCGTTACATTCTCTCCCACATAAACATACGTTCGTCCTCGAACGTGCTGAGAACTATACGGAAGTAGTCTGAAATCACTGTTTAGCACCTCATGCACCTTCCCTTGCTACCACAACTTAGCTGAGCACATCAGCTCGATAAATTCTGAAGATATTCCATTTTATTCAAGCAAATAAGCCTTAGACCCTGATTCCAACATCCGAAATCCTATGCCTGGCCCGTTTCCTACATACGATCACCATATCAATCACTACACGCTGTACTCAAACATGACTGCATAACTTTGCTGGATTCTTACTTTGCAACACTTAGTCCACAGGACCACAATAGCCTTTTTCTGATCAACTTGGTCAAAATCCTACTAATCTGATGTTCCCATTGCTCCCCATGATATATACAGGTCTTACTCTATCCTTTACCATACTGCCATGATGGAAGAGATGTACTAATATTCATAATCGATTGCCGAGTCAACAAAACATTAGGTCTATACTCCTGACAAAACCTTCACCTCATTCTGAACCCAATAATGGTCTTATCTCCATAACATACCTCATACAGCTGGATTGCGAAAAATCCTAGATCAAGAGATCTCGTCTTATCCGATACAACAGCTCAGGCAATAAGCCACCAATTCGAACGCAATGCCAAAGGAAAACGAACTCTGGAAGGAAGTACCTAACTCCCGCACTACTACGGACTTTCCTTGGAAAATAGGAAGCAGAACATACAAAAATAGCATATAGAAAACTACACTCACATCACACTATTACGGCATGCAACCTGATCCACATAGCATAACCATGGCGGCGTGCCACCCGATCCTCACAACACAACCATGGCGGCGTGCCACCCGATCCTCACAACATAACCATAGCGGCGTGCCACCCGATCCAAATAACATACCCATGACGGCGTATCACCCAATCCACACGTACAACTCACATAAAGAGATACACATCTAGCTAAATTACTCATTATAATGAAAACCGAATCCTGGTCACAAGCACTCTAAGTGCATAATACTATCCCTGAGGGAACATACAACACCATAAGTATAAAACTCAAGTACAACTGAGGTGCGATATACAAATCTGAATCCCAAGAGCCATCTTGCTCACAATACATCATTTCCACGTTGATCCACAACACATACACAATTTCTCAGTCCGTCACACAACTCACACGGTGCAATGCATAACTACATGAAATATCTGACAACGAGATAACGCCCTCACTACTCCATAAGGAGCGCGTTACTGAAATGAACACAACTGGCCTGATATAAAGCCCTGTTCACATGTAAATTAATCCACTGATCTCAAACCGATTTCTGATTGCACCAACTTTCTAGTGACCTTTCAAAGGTCTATAGTAACTCAGTTTTCCTTATAACACCTAAGAGCAACCGTCATAACCGGAGCAACCTCCTCATTTTATAACCCAATAAACAAAGAGCCCTTCAGGCCTAAATTCTCAAATTAATGATATTACCACAATCCTTATACTTGGTTCAAATCTTTGGTCAATCAACTGACTACATGTCACACTTATACAATCTTCGCATTGGACACGCTCCCACAATCTTCCGAGTTAAATACGGATCCGCACATCTAAACCATCGGATGCACCAACGCTGAAAACTAATCAAGAATCCTTAACCAGGATGCAAAGCCTCTTTCACAACACATCGATCTCAGGTGACGTTGAAGACACTACCAATTTACGTAAATCATTCAACCCTTTCCTTGCTCATCCGAGCCCGTGACATCCTTGTCAAAACCGAACTGCAACCTTGATCCTCACTCCGAATTTCCATGCTACTCACTGCACCCAACGTGCCAATATACGATAGAACACGATCTTCATCGTAACTCCGAAATCATTAATATTTTAACACTTCATCATATACGAACTTTTCACTTAACTCACTTCAGGAGAATCATAGCAACACACAAGTAAATTCCCATAACCGTAGGGTATGCAAATATCTAAATCGTGGCCCAAGCCACCATATTCCTTCCAGAAAGCGCTTGCACTTAACAAGCCATAACAGAAGAATGCTTCTGAATAACATCAATTACGGCAGCCGACAAACTTCACACGTACCGCCACAAATCATACACATAACTCGATCATGCTGAATGGATTGATTGCAGACCCCTACATGCCAAATTCAACTATGACTAATCAATCCCTTTTCCTTCCAATTTATCATTGATTGCTTTGAAAATAATACTAAATCTCTTCAACACATAACTTACTCCCTCTACACTCACCCCGAGTGACCTTGAATCGCGAGACCATAATGTCTCAAATCTCACGAATTATTTCACATTTCTCAAATGCTACATCACAAGGTAACACATCATAGAACATTCTGGGCACCTTCTCATAAGCTGCTACAAACTTGATTCTTAGTTGTACTTATAGGCTTGAAATCATTAGGTACCACACTTTATCTTTTGAGTTCCCCTAGGACCGTTGCTGAGAGCCACCCGCTCTGACTTGATCCCGAATATAATCAGCTCCCTGAATCTTCTAGCACATTAATACCCTCTCAATGAAGCACCTGGCAGAGTCACTCCCTTTTTAACCCGTTTCTATACAAGGCATAAATCTTGAATCTTTTCCCAAGTTCGAACATGAGCCCATAAGGCTAACTATAACATAGCTTTAATAATTCCTAAACTCAAATGACTATTTATGGTATTTTTCCGTAGCTGGGATTGTGAGCACGTGATTTTTACCCTAAGCAAATTATTCCTAAAATCCAAACAAAATGATTTTTACAATTTTTGTTGAAATTTGTTGCATTTTTGTGTTAATTAGTTGCCTAATAATTCATATTAAAAATACAAAAAAAATATGCATATGCATTAGGATTTTTAATTCTACAATTTTAGTATTAATTCATTTTTGAAACAATTTAAGGAAAATAAAAAAAATAGCCTTTTAGTGTTTTTAATCGGAAATTACTCTAAAATAGATATTAAATAAATTTTAGAATCTAATTAGTTTAACAATCAAATAAAATCAAAAAATAAATAAAATTGAAAAAAATAATAAAATAACATACAAAACACAAAAAGAAAATACAAGAGTGAAAAAAAACAAGGAAATAAATAAAGAACAAAATTGATTTGGGCTAAATAATCCAGACCCAAATAAAAATACCCAAGCCAAAAATGCCCAGGCCCAAATTCCACCCGGTCAGCCCCAGCCTTAAATCCAAACGACCCCGTTTTGAAAGTTCAATCTGAACCCTTGATCAAATTAATCCAACGGATAAAGTTTGATCTCGTTTAAAAGAAACGACGGCGTTTTATGCTCAAAAGATCTGAACCGTTGAGATCATTTAATCTAATGGTCGTAGTGGTTGGCTTCATTAAAAAACAAACAATGGCGTTTGAGGTGTGGAAGATCTCGTCCGTCTGTTATCACTAATCCAACGGCTCCGGTTCAATGAATCTCTTTTAATATATCAAAATACATCTAACCCTAAAATCGTTTAATTCCTTCTTCTTCTTCTTCATCTGACCTTAGCCGCCCCCATCTCCTCTCCGATCCCTGCCGGAACCCTACCGGCGGGAGACAACACCATAGCCAACCGCCACCAAAAATACACCCCAGAACCGCCGTGAACCCCTGATCCCACCTCTCCACTTTTTTCCCCTCAAATCCCTTTTAATCTCCTCGAATATCCCAAAGAGTGTCGCCGGAACCCTAACTCCGGCGAACACTAGTTCATCCAAATAAGCCCAAATTCGAACCATAACCCCCCCTGACCACCCTCAACCTATTTCCAAACGTCTTGAGCCCTAAAAGTCACTGGAATAGCTCAAACGTCAAAATTAAGGTCTGCCGGCGATCAAAATTCAAGAAAATTGCCACAAGACCTCCTGGATGCTGGAGAACTTGATCACTAAAAGAAAAAGAAGAAAAAGAAAAAGCAAAAGACTGCTTGAATAAACAAAGAAAAAAGCTAAGTTTTCTTTTTCTGCATTTATTTTTTCTTTTCTTTTCTTGCATGTGTTTGTATTTGTTTTCATCACTTGTTTTTAAATTTTGTTACTAGGGTTACTGATTCTTGTTAGAATATCAGTGTAATTTTTTTTAGGATTTAATAAATACATTCAGATTAGTATAACTAGATTTTCAGTATGATTTTTATTTGTTTGTTTCGTTTGTTTTGTTAATTGTTAATTGTTAATTATTGATTATGATATTGGTTAGAGTTAATTTTTAGTTAAATCTGAAATTTGTATTGCTAATCAATGGTAATAATTAGTAAAAATTTTGGTTTGTTAAGGTTAATTAGTATTGATAATAATTAGTTGACTGGTTATAGCTGTTAGTTGATTAGTTTTGATTAATTAACAGTCAATTAAAACCATGATATTGAAATTAACTCATAGGTCAAGGAGGAAAATAGTAAAAGGGTAGAGGGTTAATTAGGTAAAACGGCAGTAGGGCCTTTAGTAAATCTGATTTATATTCAGGGGTAGTTTGGGGATATAAAATGGGATATAAGTAATAAAACTAAGGAAGTAGGGGTAGTTTGGGTATAGGAAAAGGATAATAGGGTAGATTTCTAAGTGAGGTAGGGGCAAATAAGGAAATACACTAAGATAGAATGTTCTAGATTGGGTAATTGGTGTGATTCTTCACAAATAAGGGTAGTTAGTTGAATAAATAATAAAAGAATAAGGGTAAAACATGAAATAAAAAGGGACTAATTCATAAATTCTGAAATATGAATTTCCCTCCATTTTTAAATCTATAAATAGGCTGTGATGGGCATCATTTGGGAAGTTTTGGGGGAGGCAATCTGAAATTTCTCTCAAGTAATTTCTGCTATTCTACTATTTTAGATTCTAACTTCCGAAATTCAAAAACTCAAAAAAATATAAAAAACAGTAGAAAAAGTTCAAATTTTACTGTTTCATCAGTTTTGAGCCAATTTGAAGGCTGTTTGGAAGATTCTGTTTGGTTCTAGTGATCAAAATATTGTTGAAATTGCATTGAGTTAGCCGAGTGCTTGGTTCTGTGGACTTCTGTCATTGCTGTGGGTTAGATCTGGTGTTGCGAAGCTGTGTGTGTGGATTTGTGTTGCTGATTCCTGTTATTGTTCAATTGACCTAGAATCTCATTGATTTCTATTATTTTCCAGGTACACATTTACTCCTATTGATGTACTTCAAGCTTGATGCAATGAAACAAAGTCGATTGTTACTTATAAATCTGTTAGCAGTATATACATTTCTGTGTAATTAGATTTGAGTAGATATAAATCTAGTTAGGATAATGTGTATTCATTAGGAGTAGTCAATTGTAATTAGAATATAATATTTTGGACTGTTTCTATTGCTACATTCGGATTTTAATAGAACTTAGAATATATAGTATTAGTAAAGTAACTGTTAGATCTAGGAATTAGTTTCGAATAACTAGTATGCAGTGAAAAATCTAAATTTTTTTATTGTTTAATCTCATGTTATAGGAATAGTTTTGATTGTTAAAAATTAATAGGTAAAAACGAATATTTCATACTTAACTTTTTTTTAGCATGTATTAACGCTTCAGAAGTTCAGTTCTGCATTTTGAATATGTTAAAATTTTCAATTGCAAGTAATAGTTAAGATCTGTTTAAAATTGATAGTTTAGTATGTAATGGTTTAATAACAGGTTTAGTTGATTGGGATTTGTTGAAACAGTAAAGATTGAATAGGAATTCAGTATGTTTGTATTGATTAAATTCTGGTAATAAATTGAACTTTGATAATACATTAGATCTTTTATGAAACAAGTAATCACGCACATTTAGCTTGATTTGGATCAATTTCAATGTTACTTTGGTCAGCGTTTGGGCTCAGCTTAATATTAAAAAATGAACGGCCTGTTTCAAGCAATTGTGACCTTAATAGGCCCAGCTTTGGCAAGCATGCTCATGCGAGCTTAACTAGACCAGATCTCCTTCATGCGTGTCTGTACTTTGTTCCTTACTTGGGCCAACTTCAAGGACCAAAAGATATGAGAGTTCAATAACCAAATTGAAATAGCTCCTAAACAATAATTAACTAGGATTTTTTCTTCGTTTTAGAGACAAAAACCAATAGAAAATATAGTATACTTTAGGATTGACCTTAGATAAAATGGAGATGGGCCTCGCCCAATAAATCAAATACATAACTGCGGGGCCCTCAATGATGACCTATAAAAAATATTAGAAATTAGGAGGATCGTTTAGCGAATTTCACGGTCTTCCTCAAAGTTAACAAATATGTAGTTGCTTTAGGCGCGTATGTTAATAATATTACCTTCTTAAAAATGGGTGCACATTTATGTGACCCAAATCCAAATCTCAACGAAGTTGAAATGTATTAAAAACCACGGGCGTACTGGTACGGCGTGGTTCGAGATGCATTTTCACGACGTTGTAATTCTTGTAAAATAAATGATAAATAATAAGCTTCCGAAATAAGAATTCTCTTCCGAAATGCACTTCAACTTTAAGCTTCAACATTAAGCTTCCGAAATAAGAATTCTCTTCCCAAATCAACTTTGGACTTCCCGAAATTCGATTCCGACCACGCGTACAAGTCATAATACCTGAAATGAAGCTGCTCATGGCCTCTAACTAGTGAACGGAGTGCTAGTACTCAAAACAACCAGTCGGGTCGTTACATTCTCTCCCACATAAACATACGTTCGTCCTCGAACGTGCTGAGAACTATACAGAAGTAGTCTGAAATCACTGTTTAGCACCTCATGAACCTTCCCGTGCTACCACAACTTAGCTGAGCACATTAGCTCGATAAATTCTGAAGATATTCCCTTTTATTCAAGCAAATAAGCCTTAGAGCCCGATTCCAACATCCGGAATCCTATGCCTGGCCCGTTTCCAACATACGATCACCATATCAATCACTACACGCTGTACTCAAACATGACTACATAACTTTGCTGGATTCTTACTTTGCAACACTTAGTCCACAGGACCACAATAGCCTTTTTCTGATCAACTCGGTCAAAATCCTACTAATCTGATGTTCCCATTGCGCCCCATGATATATACAGGTCTTACTCTATCCTTTACCATACTGCCATGATGGAAGAGATGTACTAACATTCATAATCGATTGCCGAGTCAACAAAACATTAGGTCTATACTCCTGACAAAAACTTTACCTCATTCTGAACCCAATAATGGTCTTATCTCCATAACATACCTCATACAGCTGGATTGCGAAAAATCCTAGATCAAGAGATCTCGTCTCATCCGATACAACTGCTCAGGCAATAAGCCACCAATTCGAACGCAATGCTAAAGGAAAACGAACTCTGGAAGTAAGTACCTAACTCCCGCACTACTACGGACTTTCCTTAGAAAATAGGAAGCAGAACATACAAAAATAGCATATAGAAAACTACACTCACATCACACTATTGCGGCATGCAACCTGATCCACATAGCATAACCATGGCGGCGTGCCACCCGATCCTCACAACATAACCATGGCGGCATGCCACCCGATCCTCACAACATAACCATAGCGGCATGCCACCCGATCCAAATAACATACCCATGGCGGCGTGTCTCCCTATCCACACGTAGAACTCACATAAAGAGATACACATCTAGCTAAATTACTCATTATAATGAAAACCGAATCTTGGTCACAAGCACTCTAAGTGCATAATACTATCCCTGAGGGAACATACAACGCCATAAGCTATAAAACTCAAGTACAACTGAGGTGCGATATACAAATCTAAATCCTAAGAGCCATCTTGCTCACAATACATCATTTCCACGTTGATCCTCAACACATACACAATTTCTCAGGCCGTCACACAACTCACACGGTGCAATGCTTCACTACATGAAATATCTGACAACGAGATAACACCCTCACTACTCCATAAGGAGCGCGTTACTGAAATGAACAGAACTGGCCTGATATAAAGCCCTGTTCACATGTAAATCAATCCACTGATCTCAAGTCGATTACTGATTGCACCAACTTTCTAGTGACCTTTCAAAGGTCCATAGTAACTCAGTTTTCCATATAACACCTAAGAGCAACCATCATAACCGGAGCAACCTCCTCAGTTTATAACCCAATAAACAAAGAGCCCTCCAGGCCTAAATTCTCAAATTAATGATATTAACACAATCCTTATACTTGATTCAAATCTTTGGTCAATCAACTGACTACATGTCACACTTATACAATCTTCCCATTGGACACGCTCCTACAATCTTTCGAGTTAAATACGGATCCGCACATCTAAACCATCGGACGCACCAATGCTGAAAACTGATCAAGAATCCTTAACCAGGATGTAAAGCCTCTTTCACAACACATCGATCTCAGGTGACGTTGAAGACAATACCAATTTACGTTAATCATTCAACCCTTTCCTTGCTCATCCTAGACCGTGATATCCTTGTCAACACTGAACTGCAACCTTGATCCTCACTCCGAATTTCCATGCTACTCACTGCACCCAACGTGCCAATATACGATAGAACACGATCTTCATCGTTACTCCGAAATCATTAATATTTTAACACTTCATCATATACGAACTTTTCGCTTAACTCACTTCAGGAGAATCATAGCAACAGACAAGTATATTCCCATAGGCGTAGGGTATGCAAATGTCTAAATGGTGGCCCAAGCCACCATATTCCTTCCAGAAAGCGCTTGCACTTAACAAGCCATAACAGAAGAATGATTCTGAATAACATCAATTACGCAGCCGACAAACTTCACACGTACCGCCACAAATCATACACATAACTCGATCATGCTGAATGGATTGATTGCAGACCCCAACATGCCAAATTCAACTATGGCTAATCAATCCCTTTTCCTTCCAATTTATCATTGATTGCTTTGGAAATAATACTAACTCTCTTCAACACATAACTTACTCCCTCTACACTCACCCCGAGTGACCTTGAATCGCGAGACCATGATGTCTCAAATCTCACGAATTATTTCACATTTCTCAAATGCTACATCACAAGGTAACACATCATAGAACATTCTGGGCACCTTCTCATAAGCTGCTACAAACTTGATTCTTAGTTGTACTTATAGGATTGAAATCATTAGGTACCACACTTTATCTTTTGAGTTCCACTAGGACCGTTGCTGAGAGCCACCCGCTCTGACTTGATCCTGAATATAATCAGCTCCCTGAATCTTCTAGCACATTAATACCCTCTCAATGAAGCACCTGGCAGAGTCACTCCCTTTTTAACCCGTTTCTATACAAGGCATAAATCTTGAATCTTTTCCCAAGTTCGAACATGAGCCCATAAGGCTAACCATAACATAGCTTTAATAATTCCTAAACTCAAATGACTATTTATGGTAATTTTCCATAGCTGGGATTGTGAGCACGCAATTTTTACCCTAAGCAAATTATTCCTAAAATCCAAACAAAATGATTTTTACAATTTTTGTTGAAATTTGTTGCATTTTTTTGTTAATTAGTTGACTAATAATTCATATTAAAAATACAAAAAATATGCATATGCATTAGGATTTTTAATTCTACAATTTTAGTATTAATTTATTTTTGAAACAATTTAAGGAAAATAAAAAAATAGCCTTTTAGTGTTTTTAATCGGAAATTACTATAAAATAGATATTAAATAAATTTTAGAATCTAATTAGTTTAACAATCAAATAAAATCAGAAAAAAAATAAAATTGAAAAAAAATAATAAAATAAAATACAAAACACAAAAAGAAAATACAATAGTGAAAAAAAACAAGGAAATAAATAAAGAACAAAATTGATTTGGGCTAAATAATCCAGACCCAAATAAAAATACCCAAGCCAAAAATGCCCAGGCCCAAATTCCACCCGGTCAGCCCCAGCCTTAAATCCAAACGACCCCGTTTTGGAAGTTCAATCTGAGCCCTTGATCAAATTAATCCAACGGATAAAGTTTGATCTCGTTTAAAAGAAACGACGACGTTTTATGCTCAAAAGATCTGAACTGTTGAGATCATTTAATCCAATGGTCGTAGTGGAAAACAAACAATGGCGTTTGAGGTGTGGAAGATCTCGTCCGTTTGTGATCATTAATCCAACGACTCCGGTTCAATGAATCTCTTTTAATATATCAAAATACATCTAACCCTAAAATCGTTTAATTCCTTCTTCTTCTTCATCTGACCTTAGCCGGCCCCATCTCCTCTCCGATCCCCGCCGGAACCCTACCGGCGGGAGACAACACCATAGCCAACCGCCACCAAAAATACACCCCAGAACCGCCGTGAACCCCTGATCCCACCTCTCCACTTTTTTTCCCTCAAATCCCTTTTAATCTCCTCGAATATCCCAAGGAGTGTCGCCGGAACCCTACCGGCGGGAGACAACACCATAGCCAACCGCCACCAAAAATCCACCCCAGAACCGCCGTGAACCCCTGATCCCACCTCTCCACTTTTTTTCCCTCAAATCCCTTTTAATCTCCTCGAATATCCCAAGGAGTGTCGCCGGAACCCTACCGGCGGGAGACAACACCATAGCCAACCGCCACCAAAAATCCACCCCAGAACCGCCGTGAACCCCTGATCCCACCTCTCCACTTTTTTTCCCTCAAATCCCTTTTAATCTCCTCGAATATCCCAAGGAGTGTCGCCGGAACCCTACCGGCGGGAGACAACACCATAGCCAACCGCCACCAAAAATCCACCCCAGAACCGCCGTGAACCCCTGATCCCACCTCTCCACTTTTTTTCCCTCAAATCCCTTTTAATCTCCTCGAATATCCCAAGGAGTGTCGCCGGAACCCTACCTCCGGCGCACACTAGTTCATCCAAATAAGCCCAAATTCGAACCATAGCCCCTCCTGACCACCCTCAACCTATTTCCAAACGTCTTGAGCCCTAAAAGTCACTGGAATAGCTCAAACGTCAAAATTAAGGTCTGCCGGCGACCAAAATTCAAGAAAATTGCAAAAAGACCTCCTGGATGCTGGAGAACTTGATCACTAAAAGAAAAAGAAGAAAAAGAAAAAGCAAAAGACTGCCTAAATAAACAAAGAAAAAACCTAAGTTTTCTTTTTCTGCGTTTATTTTTTCTTTTCTTTTCTTGCATGTGTTTGTATTTGTTTTCATCACTTGTTTTTAAATTTTGTTACTAGGGTTACTGATTCTTGTTAGAATAGCAGTGTAATTTTTTTTTAGGATTTAATAAATACATTCAGATTAGTATAACTAGATTTTCAGTATGATTTTTATTTGTTTGTTTCGTTTGTTTTGTTAATTGTTAATTATTGATTATGATATTGGTTAGAGTTAATTTTTAGTTAAATATGATATTTGTATTGTTAGTCAATGGTAATAATTAGTAAAAATTTTGGTTTGTTAAGGTTAATTAGTATTGATAATAATTAGTCGACTGGTTATAGCTGTTAGTTGATTAGTTTTGATTAATTAACAGTCAATTAAAACCATGATACTGAAATTAACTCATAGGTCAAGGAGGAAAATAGTAAAAGGGTAGAGGGTTAATTAGGTAAAAGGGCAGTAGGGCCTTTAGTAAATCTGATTTATATTCAGGGGTAGTTTGGGGATATAAAATGGGATATTAGTAATAAAACTAAGGAAGTAGGGGTAGTTTGGGTATAGGAAAAGGATAATAGGGTAGATTTCTAAGTGAGGTAGGGGCAAATAAGGAAATACACTAAGATAGAATGTTCTAGATTAGGTAATTGGTGTGATTCTTCACAAATAAGGGTAGTTAGTTGAATAAATAATAAAAGAATAAGGGTAAAACATGAAATAAAAAGGGACTAATTCATAAATTCTGAAATATGAATTTTCCTCCATTTTTAAATCTATAAATAGGCTGTGATGGGCATCATTTGGGAAGTTTGTGGAGAGGCAATCTGAAATTTCTCTCAAGTAATTTCTGCTATTCTACTATTTAAGATTCTAACTTCCAAAATTCAAAAACTCAAAAAAATATCAAAAAACAGTAGAAAAAGTTCAAATTTTACTGTTTCATCAATTTTGAGCCAATTTGAAGGCTGTTTGGAAGATTCTGTTTGGTTCTGGTGATCAAAATATTGTTGAAATTGCATTGAGTTAGCCGAGCGCTTGGTTTTGTAGACTTCTATCATTGCTGTGGGTTAGATCTGGTGTTGCGAAGCTGTGTGTGTGGATTTGTGTTGCTGATTCCTGTTATTGTTCAATTGACCTAGAATCTCATTGATTTCTATTATTTTCCAGGTACACATTTACTCCTATTGATGTACTTCAAGCTTGATGCAATGAAACAAAGTCGATTGTTACTTATAAATCTGTTAGCAGTATATACATTTCTGTGTAATTAGATTTGAGTAGATATAAATCTAGTTAGGATAAGGTGTATTCATTAGGAGTAGTCAATTGTAATTAGAATATAATGTTTTGGACTGTTTCTATTGCTACATTCGGATTTTAATAGAACTTAGAATATATAGTATAAGTAAAGTAACTGTTAGATCTAGGAATTAGTTTCAAATAACTAGTATGCAGTGAAAAATCTAATAACTTTTTATTGTTTAATCTCATGTTATAGGAATAGTTTTGATTGTTAGAAATTAATAGGTAAAAACGAATATTTCATACTTAACTTTTTTTTAGCATGTATTAACGCTTCAGAAGTTCAGTTCTACATTTTGAATATGTTAAAATTTTCAATTACCAGTAATAGTTAAGATTTGTTTAAAATTGATAGTTTAGTATGTAATGGTTTAATAACAGGTTTAGTTGATTGGGATTTGTTGAAACAGTAAAGATTGAATAGGAATTCAGTATGTTTGTATTGATTAAATTCTGGTAATAAATTGTAACTTTGATAATACATTAGATCGTTTATGAAACAGGTAATCATGCGCATTTAGCTTGATTTGGATCAATTTCAATGTTACTTTGGTCAGCGTTTAGGCTCAGCTTAATATTAAAAAATGAACGGCCCGTTTCAAGCAATTGTGACCTTAATAGGCCCAACTTTGGCAAGCATGCTCATGCGAGCTTAACTAGACCAGATCTCCTTCATGCGTGTCTGAACTTTGTTCCTTACTTGGGCCAACTTCAAGGCCCAAAAGATATGACAGTTCAATAACCAAATTGAAATAGCTCCTAGAATCTGTTATTGTTCAATTGACCTAGAATCTCATTGATTTTTATTATTTTCCAGGTACACATTTACTCCTATTGCTGTACTTCAATCTTAATGCAATGAAACGAAGTCGATTGTTACTTATAAGTCTGTTAGCAGTATATACATTTCTGTGTAATTAGATTTGAGTAGATGTAAATCTAGTTAGGATAATGTGTATTCATTAGGAGTAGTCAATTGTAATTAGAATATAATGTTTTGGACTTTTTCTATTGCTACATTCGGATTTTAATAGAACTTAGAATATATAGTATTAGTAAAGTAACTGTTAGATCTAGGAATTAGTTAATAACTAGTATGCAGTGAAAAATCTAAAACTTTTTTATTGTTTAATCTCATGTTATAGGAATAGTTTTGATTGTTAGAAATTAATAGATAAAAACAAATATTTCATACTTAACTTTTTTTAGCATGTATTAACGCTTCAGAAGTTCAGTTCTGCATTTTGAATATGTTAAAATTTTCAATTGCCAGTAATAGTTAAGATCTGTTTAAAATTGATAGTTTAGTATGTAATGGTTTAATAACAGGTTTAGTTGATTGGGATTTGTTGAAACAGTAAAGATTGAATAGGAATTCAGTATGTTTGTATTGATTAAATTCTGGTAATAAATTGTAACTTTGATAATACATTAGATCTTTTATGAAACAAGTAATCACGCACATTTAGCTTGATTTGGATCAATTTCAATGTTACTTTGGTCAGCATTTGGGCTCAGCTTAATATTCAAAAATGAACGGCCCGTTTCAAGCAGTTGTGGCCTTAATAGGCCCAGCTTTGGCAAGCATGCTCATGCGAGCTTAACTAGACCAGATCTCCTTCATGCGTGTCTGAACTTTGTTCCTTACTTGGGCCAACTTCAAGGCCCAAAAGATATGAGAGTCCAATAACGAAATTTAAATAGCTCCTAAATAATAATTAACTAGGATTTTTTCTTCATTTTAGAGACAAAAACCAATAGAAAATATAGTATACTTTAGGATTGACCTGAAATAAAATGGAGATGAGCCTCGCCCAATAAATCAAATACATAATTGCGGGGCCCTCAATGATGACCTATAAAAAATATTAGAAATTAAGAGGATCGTTTAGCGAATTTCACGGTCTTCCTCAAAGTTAACAAACACGTAGTTGCTTTAGGATGTGACCCAAATCCAAATCTCAACGAAGTTGAAATGTATTAAAAGCCACGGGCGTACTGGTACGGCGTGGTTCGAGATGCATTTTCACGACGTTGTAATTCTTGTAAAATAAATGATAAACATAATAAAAGCAGGTTATTAATAAAAGGCACATAAAATAGAACATGTATAGAGATCAGATAAAATCAAATACAACAGTTGAGCGACCGTGCTAGAACCACGGAATTCGGGAATGCCTAACACCTTCTCCCGGGTTAACAGAATTCCTTATCCGGATTTCTGGTCTGCGGACTGTTAACAGAGTCATATTTTCCTCGGTTCGGGATTCAATCGGTGACTTGGGACACCATTAATCTCTTAAGTGTCGACTCTGAATAGATAATAATAATCTCGTTCCGACTGTCCATTAATTGGAAAAACTCCGTTTATGCCCTTCGCGGGGTGTATTAAAAAATAGTGTAAAAAAGGAGGTGTGATAGGGATAACCCCTAAGTATGCAAATAACCAGAAACCTCGCTGGTAGTTAACCATGCAACCCAATTATAGGCGGTGGGACTCTCCCACGTAGCTTGAAGCCATTATTACAAAACTCATGAGTTCACCAGGATTCTTAATATTTTATTGACATAACCTTGCACAATCAATCACCAGCATTCTCGATATCTTACCGTAGGACCCAATTTGATACTCTAAATCATTAACATTCTCACAACAGTTCCCTTTGCTACATAACACGTAGAACTCTTTGTAGAAGCCCCGCCAACCACACGACCGCTAAACTGCTCACATGGAATAACCCTCTTGAGTCCAAGCTCACTCCCTAGCTGTACCAGTCCATTTACCCCTTGTGGACACCCATTAAATGTGCGACAACATCCTTCCACTTCAAAGTCATGCTATATGTTTCTTCTTTTTAAGCAGCTCCTTTCCGTCATACCAAATTTCCTGCCGCATAACAACCCCATGCTTCAAATTAACTCTATAGACTTCCATTGCCCGTTGTTAAAATCCCAGATCCTTCCAAACTATCCTTAGGGGCGTAGTCATCCCACTACTAGGCCCTACACATCTCCGCCACTCTCCTACTTTGGGCAAACTCACTCCTTCAATCAACTGTTCGGCCTGCGCTCCCTAAGCCTGGCCTTTTAGAAGTATAAAACTCCTCCTGACACTTCCCACATGCCTTTCTCATCTTTTGCTGCCCAGTCGTTGTCTTAATAAAATTTATCTTCATAGAACTCGAATCCACAGTTTTCTACTACCCCAAAGTTTTTCGAGGGTCGTCTTTATTGAACCGTAACATCTTGAAATACTGATTAAATCCGGAACCACCGCACCCTGTGATATCTGATATTTGTATCTCCAATACTATTTTACAATATCTTGCCCCAAGGCGAATCATAGCAGATCATAACACCGACAAACTTAAAGCGTTCCATTAGGACAACAACACCCCCATATAGAGGAGAACTCCACCACGCTTGCAATTACCACGTTTCATTACTTCCACCAGTCCACATTTGACCATCCTTAGTTCGATTGACCTTCCCCTACTGGGAATAAAATACTGAATCCCTTTGATTACACACTGAGTAAACCTCCCTTCAATTTATTCACTGCCCCGACACGTTGGCAAACACTCTACCATCACGACAACACAGTGGAATAATCACTCATAAGCATTATGGTAACCTGTGCCTAGCCTCAAGGCTCTTAGAAGTTCTGTTACTGAGCTGAAACAATGGAATATCCTTCCATAAGGCGACCATAATAGTCAAATCAACTATACCGGGAGAATCATCCCGCACCACATTTGTAATGCCATTTCAATCCTTCAACTTTCGATTTATAACAAGCGCTCGCACTCACGCTCGCATAAAATTGAGTGGGAAGGAATTAAAGGCATAAGCCCCAAAGGAATTGAACCGCACGATAAGGAAATCAAGAAGGGAGATACTCCTAACAGCCCTGTAGCCTCCCGAGGATAAGTACAGACGTCTCCGTAACGATCCGCGAGACTCTACTAGACTTGCTCATGACTCGTGAGACCGACGGGAACCTAGTGCTCTGATAATATGTTGTCACGACGCAAAATCCACTGAGGGTCGTGGTGGCGCCAAACACCATTGTCAGGCCAGCCAACTCAAATACTTTAAGTTAGTCTCGTTTTGACACTTTAGAACTACATGATTTTTCCTTCATTATTTAGAAATTTTAAAGAATATATTTTAAAATCAAATTTAAAGGTGAAGCAATTAATACAATATTCCAAACCATCCCAGAACCCGGTGTCACAAGTGCATGAGCATCTATTGATAAGAGAAATAAAATACAACATCCGCCCGGGATACAGTGGACGGAAAGTAAATACAGTACAAAGGAAAGGACTACTCTAGCTGCGGCCGTCTCGAATGATGCAGCTCCCCTAGTCCCAGAATCATCTGTGCTGCTATGCCTAGTAAGCCACTGGAGTCACATATACCTGTGCAACAAAATGCACAGCAAGTGTACTATGAGTACAACAACAACGTGTACCCAATGAGTATCCCGCCTAATCCCGAAGGGGTAGAGACGAGATGGTCAACTTTGACAATATCTAGTGGCCCAATAATTATTCATCCTTAATAAATATATTAAACAGTGGATTTATTTTATAAACATGATTTTAATCCAAATAGAGGAAACAAGTAAACAAATAATTCTTTCGTAGGATTTTTCCATAGGTCCTCTTTATTATTAACAAAAAAATCTCGAGCCAAGGTGAGGCGGTGACAACTTAAATAAGTTCAGGACAACATCACAAACATGTGCAAATCATGCCGAGGTCGACGACCCGCTCCAACAGAAATGTAAATTGTGCACTGCCGAGGGTCGAGCGGCCCGTACCATAGATGCATCTATTTAATTAGCCGAGGTGTTCGGCCCGTTCCAGAAATAAACACATACCCTGCTCGCGAATCATCCATGCGACGCAGGTACACATAAGAATACATGCTCAATCAGTCAAATAAGAGCTTATCGGGGAATATTTATTCAATTAAAACCAATTCTCCTTTAACAATTTTAAGAAATAAAGCTTAATTCCTTTGAAATTCATTTACTAATTTAATGAGATTTAGGCAATTCAAGCCATCAATTGGTTCACAAATAATCCAAGTGTAACATGCTTTTGGGTCCTAGACAACCCGGACAATAGCATAATAGTAGCTACGCACGGACTCTCGTCACCTCGTGTGTACATAGCCCCCACAAATAGGAGCACATAACCAATTTAACTCACATATAGGGTAAATTCCCCCTCACAAGATTAGAAAGGAGACTCACCTCGCTACGAAGATCCACAACCGGCATTCTACATTCTTCCGAAGACTCTAACCAACGCAAAATGCTCCAAAACAAGCCAATGGTCATACAAATCCATTAGTATAAGCTCAATTAAACTTTACAACCCAATTTGTAACAATTCCTAACCCCGAACGAAAAGTTAACAAAAATGCCCTCGGGCCCACGTGCCCGGAATCCAAATTTTTTTGAAGATAAATATTACCCATAGCCTCACGAAGTCAAATATAGATTTTCTTTAAATTCCATAACCAAAATCGTGATCAAAATCCAAGATTATAATTTTCTAGGTTTTCAACCAAAACCCCAAATTTAAACTAATTTTCATGCTTAAATCCATACGTAATTTGATATGTTTAACTCAAAAGTGATGGGGATAACTTACCTTAACAATGACGACCAAATTCCTCTCTTGAAGCTCCCCAAAAATCGCCCAAGCCATGAAGAAATGAACTAAATCCCCGATTTTAAAACACCTTATGTCTTCAGCAATTTTCACTTCTGCGGAACCGTGTTTGCTTCCGCGGTCCCCCTTCTGCGGACATCTTGCCGCTTCTGCGGCTTCCACCCACGTCCAGGCCTTCCGCTTCTGTGGTTCTCCACATCTCAGGCACGGTCCGCTTCTGCGGAAACCCAACCGCATCTACGTATCCCTGCAGCTCCAACCAAAACCGCTTTTGCGGTCTCCCCTTCGCACCTGCGATACCGCTTCTTCGGTCCCCTTTTCCGCAAAAGCAGAAATACCAGAAGCAGCAGCTTCAACACTTCTTCAAACTCCGGATTCGATCAGTTAGCCACCTGGAATCCACCCGAGGCCCCTGGGACCCCAACCAAAACTACCAACCAATCCCAAAACACATTATGGACTTGCTCGAGGCCTCAAATCACATCAAACAACGCTAAAATCATCAATCAACCCCCAATCCAAGCTTTATGAACATTGAACTTTCCAACTTCTACTTCCTATGTTTAAACCTATCAAATCATGTCCGATTGACCTCAAATTTTGCACACAAGTCATATTTGACATTATGGACCTACTCTAACTTCCAGAATTGGATTCCAACCCCGATATCAAAAAGTCCACTTCCGCTCAAACTTCTCAAAACCTTCAATTTTCTATCTTTAACCAAATGGCTTCGAAATGACCTACGGACCTCCGAATTCACTTCCGATCATGCTACCAACTCTAGAATCACCATACGAAGCTATTCCCAGTCTCGGAATTCCAAACAGAGATCGATAACACTGAAATGCACTTAAAACCAAACTTATGAAATTTCTTTCAAAATGCCAACTTCTACAATAGGTGCCAAAACGCTCCCGGGTTATCCAAAATGCAATCCGGGCATATGCCCAAGTCCAAAATCATCATACGAACCGGCTGGAACCTTTAGATCCCGATTCCGAGGTTGTTTACTCAAAATTCCAATCCTAGTTCATTCCTTCAACTTTAAGCTTCCGAAATAAGAATTCTCTTCCCAAATCAACTCTAGACTTCCCGAAATTCAATTTGGACCACGCGTACATGTCATAATACCTGAAATGAAGCTGCTCATGGCGTCTAACTACTGAACGTAGTGCTATTATTCAAAACAACCAGTTGGGTCGTTACATTTTCAGAGAATACAATGGGGTAAGTGTTCTTAATATAATTTTGGTTAGATTACCCGAATCTATTACTAGTTTTGGCATTTAATTGGAGATTTTAGTTGGGAAAATCTTGAAAACCCTCTTGGTTTAATTTGAAGATTTGAGGGTCGAGTTGATGTCGGATTTTAGTAAAATTGGTATGGTTGGACTCGTGGTTGGATGAGGTTTTATATTCCGTAATTTTTGTCAGGTTCCGAGACGTGGGCCCCACGGGCGAATTTTTAGTGCAATTTCGAATTTTAAATAGAAAATGTATAATTTCATATGGAATTAATTCCTATAATTTTTATCGACTGAATCGAATTGTTTATGACTAGATTTGATAATTTCCGGCACGAATTCGCAAGGCAAAGGCTTGTTAAAATTTTGAATTGGTTGCAAAGCGAGGTAAGTGTTTGGTCTAACCTTAGTTTGAGGGATTAGGAGTAGTGTCCTATTTGTTATGTGTTTTTTGTCGAGTACGATGTATAGGCATGGTGACGAGTATCTATACGTTGGTGTCAAGCATGCCCGTGAGCCTTATACTTTGATTAATGAGAATTCATTTATCTGTGCTCTATATGATAATTTCTATTGAGGAATATGACTTGTGGAAGTACTATTGTTAATTGAACATGGTAGAGCATTGGCTCAAGTTGAGAATTGAATTGTTGGACATTATAAAGCGTTGGATTAAGTTGAACATTATAGAGCATTGGCTCAAGTTGAGAATTGAATTGTTGAACATTATAGAGCATTGACTCAAGTTGAGAATTGAATTGTTGAACATTATAGAGCAATGGCTCAAGTTGAGAATTAAATTGTTTAACATTATAAAGCATTGGCTCAAGTTAAAAATTGAATTGTTGAATATTATAGAGCATTGGCTCAAGTAGAGAATTGAATTGTTGAACATTATAGAGCATTGGCTCAAGTTGAGAATTGAATTGTTGAACATTATAGAGCATTGGCTCAGGTTGAGAATTGAATTGTTGAACATTATAAAGAATTGGCTCAAGTTGAACATTGAATTGTTGAACATTATAGAGCATTGGCTCAAGTTGAGAATTGAATTGTTGAACATTATAGAGCGTTGGAACAAGTTGAGAATTGAATTGTTGAACATTATAAAGCATTGGCTCAAGTTGAACATTGAATTGTTGAACATTATAGAGCATTGGCTCACGTTGAGAATTAAATTGTTGAATATTATAGAGCATTGGCTCAAGTTGAGAATTGAACTGTTGAACATTGTAGAGCATTGGCTCGAGTTGTGAAGTAAATGTGAAAGAAGAAAGCAGAGAGTTGATTGTTGTACTATTGTTCCTTTGCCGGGATTTTATTGTTTTGATGTTGTTTCCCTTGCCGGAATTTGATTGTTGTACTATTGTTCCCTTACCGGGATGTTATTGTTTTGATATTGTTTCCCTTGCTGGAATTTGATTGTTGTACTATTGTTCCCCTGCCGCGATGTTATTGTTTTGATGTTGTTTCCCTTGCCAGGATTTGATTGTTGTACTATTGTTCCCCTTGCCGGGATTTTATTGTAATTTCATTTATATCCTTGCCCTTATTTCTTGTGATTGTTGTTTGGGTGAGGAAGAGTGTTAAAGCATGAACGGTGATGTCGTGTATGATTTTGCGAGGAAGAGGTAAAAGCACGAAGGGTGATGCCGTGTATGATTTTGTGAGAAAGATTGTAAAGCACGAAGGGTGATGCCGAGCTGCACGATGTACAATTCCGTGCCAATTATATCTATTTCATGGTGAGGATGAGAGTAAAAGCACGAAGGGTGATGCCGTGCAATTTATATTAATTCTTATGGTGAGGACGAGAGTAAAAGCACAAAGGGTGATGTCGTGTACTTGTCCTTGATTTTCCTGATTCTAATTGAGTTATGTTGTCCTTTATGTTCACTTTCTGTTTGCCGTGTTACTTGTTATTAACTGTTTAGATCCCTTTACTGTTGTGATCCTTTGTGTTGGAATCCATAGTGTTTACAATACTTCGCCTTATTATTTTTATATGTTCAATACTTCAAATTTCAACAATTGTTACATTTTTAACTCAATTGATTTCTCCGCTAAATTTTCCTTAAACCATTTGAGGTTGTACTTTACTTAGAAAGGAATTTATTTTATATATTGATTTATTGATATCTCATATTAAAAGGTAATAATTCATTCGATATTGTACTTTAATTAAAAAGGGTATTTTCTTTATCAAATAATTTCTAAATATAACTTCATCTTTTCTAGTTGATTTCTTAAATGGGTTGGAAGTTGTACTCTACTTTATATTAAGTAAATGAGGATCTTTGAGCATTCTTAATTGTATTGGGTTATGGACCCTATGAATTGAGTAACATGAGAATGTTGTTGCGAAATGTGAGACAGAAACATATGGGTGCAAGGTGCCGGGAAAAATAAGATGATTTTATTAATGACAGATTATGATATAGGCACGAGGTGCCGCGAAAAATATTATGGTTTCATTTAATAGCGTGTGACTTGTCTGTGTGGTTGTAATATAAATATGGCCACGAAATGCCGTAAAAATATGAAAGTGGGCTGAGGCCTATATTATTATGATTATGAAATGAGGCATCACAAGGTGACCCGTACTCGGAAGAATTATATTCGAAAGATACTTATTTGAAAGATATTTATTTGAAGGATTTAAAGATGAAAGACTTATATTTGAAGGACTTCATTAATTGATTGTACTTGTATTTATTATTTGTTGAGAAACAATTATGTTGTCTTTGTTGTCTTCTATTGATATCACTGGTTGATCATTGTTTCCATCAATGTTATCTGCTTCCTATTATATTGTACGCTATCTTGAACAAGTTTATTTGGTAGTCTGGTCCTAGCCTCGTCACTACTTCGCCGAGGTTAGGATAGGCACTTACCAGCACATGGGGTCGATTGTGCTGATACTACCCTTCTGTACGTTTTGTGTACAGATCCAGGTATTTGATCGATAATAGCTATTCATTGTGGTGGAGACTCAAGGTAAACCTGCTACAGCGTTCGCAGTCCTCAGAATCACCTTCAATTGTACTTATTTCCATTTGTTCCCTTTCTTCGGAACAGTGATGTAATTATTTTGTATGACTACTCCTAGAAAGGCTTATCACTTGTACTACCGGTTTTGGGAATGGTAAATTGTTTAGAGAAATTTTTTTTTTTAGGTAATGAGTATCAATGTTATTTCAGTTAATGGTAGGCTTACCTAGTTTAGAGACTAGGTGCCATCACGACTTCTTTGGAGGGATTTTTGGGTCGTGACAAACGTTGTCTCCATCTGCATTTCTCTATTGCATAAGACTACCATTCTGCCTTCCGAGACTAAACGCTGTCTCCATCCGTATTTTCACGGCTTAAAGATCGCCACCTCTACCTTTGCATGGCTAAAAGATCGTCACCTCTACATTTGAATGACTGAAAGATCGCTACCTCTACACTTGCACGACTGAAAGATCGCCACCTCTACATTTGCATGGCTGAAAGATTACCACCTCTACATTTGCATGGCTGAAAGATCGCCGCTTTATTTACATTTGCATGGATGAACGATCGACACCTTATTTACACTTGCATGGCTGAAAGATTGCCGCCTTATTTGCATTTTCATGGCCGAGAGATCGCCTCCTTATTTACACTGGCATGGGTGAAAGATTGCCACCTTATTTACACTTGCATGGCTAAAAAATCGCTGCCTTATTTACGTTTGCATGGATGAAAGATCGCCACTTATTGCATTCTATGGGCTAAAAGATTGCAAAATACTGTATCTTATCGGCTGAAAGATTGCTAAATTATCCAAAGGCATCATTGTTCGGAGGAACCATTTTCATAGCCCCAGAACACTATGCCATGAAGACCCCTTTTAATCTTTTACATATGATTATTCAAAAGCATCATGGTTCGAAGACATCATCCTCATAGCCCGAGAGAATCATTTCATGGCCCGTGAATCCTTTATTATACGATTCATAGCCCAGAACATCATGGTCTAAGGACGCCATTCTAACCATCCGAAGACAATCCTCATGGTCCGATGGGAAATTGCATCATGTTTAAATTTAAGCACAACGTATGCTTGTATTGCTTATTTGTAGGTGAACCAGCGAGCAGCGGCCATCTCGATAGGAGTGATCCTGGTCCAGTTCCCGCAGGCCCTATCAAACCTTAACCATTTACCCCGTCCTGGATATTGCATCCTTTCTTGGAAAGTCTCCATCGGCATACTCCGCCGACGGATCCTAAACTACATAGGGCCTAATTCCTGTAATTCCAGGGATATGTAGCAAACTCTGAATCCAGGGTACGGCTTAATCCCTCAAACTGTCTCGCTCAGTCAAAATTGGCCATCTTTTTTTTTTACCCGAAAACTCTTTCATCCTTCCCGGGTAAAGTGGGGCAGCTGTTGATACCCAATTTTTCCTTGTATATTTTTTAATATGCAAAATACTTTCAAAATAGCATATACATGCATATATATGTATGTCCAAATGTTTATTTATTTTTACTTAATTTTTTAACATTTATTTTAAAAGATTTTTACATTAATTTATTACCCTATTTTATCCCTAAAAATCAAATTAAAAAAATCCCAAAATTATTATGTTTTTGATTCACTTATTAGATTTTCATATTTATACTAAAATGTGGCTAATATAATTTTTGCATATTTTTACAAAGTCATTTAGTATTTTAATAATAAATTGTATGTAATTATAATATTAGCCTCTTTTAGGATTAATTACGTTAATCGTCATAAAAATTAGGTCTGGTATTGTTAAATAGTTGATTATGTGTTATAAGTCATTCTGATACCTTTACTTTATTTCAAGAAATTAATTTATTATTTTTTATAAATTAAATAGGGAAAAATTGGCTATTTAAGTTGTAGCCAAATTTGGCTTTCAATTATCGCAAAAATCGGACCAATTCTCGGCCCAATTTTTATTCTTATAACCCAATCCCTGACCCAGACCCTATACATGCCTACCCGACCCAAAAAACCCATCAGATTAGGACTGTTGATCTAAAAGATCAACGGCCAGAATTTATTCTTACCATTTTTATTCAAACGCCCCCAAACCCTAAACCATTTTCCAATGGCGCCGCATTCAGATGCTCTCACCCTCTCTCCTCTCTCAAATCTAACCCTAGACTCCATCAATCGCCTCCTTCTCCGGCTATCTCCGGCTACCTCCTTTCAACCCCTAGCCTCCAATGGGTCTCTCATCGCCTTGCTCAACATCTCTAAGGTCCTCAAGGGTCCTGGGTCATGTTGATTTGGACCTAGGGTTTCCGATTCTATTGTTCGAGGCTTCTCTGGTGTGAGATTGGGCAAAATCACACCATATGTGTTACGATTTGTAAAGTTATAATAGGTTCTTTCAATTTCTATTTATGTTTCCTTTTGAAACCCTAATTCTCTCCTGAATCTCCCAGAACGATGTTATTTTCATGCTTTAAGCATGTTTCCTTCTATGATCTGCTTATTCT
The DNA here is from genome assembly GCA_026770625.1 of Nicotiana glauca. Lineage (NCBI taxonomy): Eukaryota > Viridiplantae > Streptophyta > Magnoliopsida > Solanales > Solanaceae > Nicotiana > Nicotiana glauca. The sequence goes on from MU674816.1 coordinate 42,068, forward strand.
CGAGCTTCTTCTAAAAGATCATCTACTCTGAACCATTTTTACTTTCTTTGAAAAACTAGGGTTTCTCGGAGTTCTTTTATGCATGTTTTAGCCGATTTATTTATGATTAAAACCTTTTTCCTTGTTTATTTTGACCGATTTCATGCTCCTACTGCTTTTTAACTTGACTTTGCTAAAATCCCTAATTTCTAAAGATTTTCTTTACTTTGGTTCTGTGTGTTGGCATGATTTCTTCGCTTTGGTTATCTGTGTTAGCCTGATCTTCTTTGCCTTGGTTCTGTGTGTTAGCATGATTTCTTCGCTTGGTTATGTGTGTTAGCCTGATTCTCTTTGCCTTGGTTCTGTATGGCTTTCTTTGACTTAGTTATATGTGCTAGCATGTTTACATGATTCTTGTTAATGCCTCGTATTCACCAGACTTCGACTATGTTTTACTGAATCTCAGCCTACTTATACAACCTCTGAATGATTGTGTTTGCTCATCTCTCATTTCTTTCTGTCTATACGACTGACTTTGTTTGCTACTTTTGTTCATTCGACTCTATTTATATGTTGAAAATATAGAACTGTGAATTCCCATGATTGATTCTGATTTTTTCCTCAATTGTTGGTAATTGAAAGATTATCCTTCAAAGCCCTAGAATTCTACTCATCTGTTTAAATCAACTGATTTCATTACCTTATCTGCTATGGTACCCTGTTTTACTGAGCCTTTCCTTAATTGGATGTTTTCTGAATTTGGTCCTAATTGACTACTCTATGCCTACTGAACCTTGACTCTTTCCTTATTTAATCATGCACTGACTTTTATTCTTGCCTTATATGGTACTGAATCTTTTTGTTTGACCTTGATTCCCTTAACTTAAGGGAGTACTTCCTTAATTCTCTAATTTAATGATTCTGAGTTCTTAATTAATCCACTACTATGATTTTTTACCTTATTTTACGACTTACTTTGAACTATAAATACCCTAAGTCTTTCACAAACAAAGGACACGAACACTTTTAGTTCTGAACTCACACTTCACTGAAGCTATCTTCTTTGACCTCAACTTTCTGACCTGCCTGTCCAAAATAGCCACTGGCTCCTCAACATATGATAGATCCTTGTCCAACTGGACTAAACTGAAATCCAACACGTGCGACAGATCACCGTGATATCTCTGGAGCATCGAAACATGAAATACCGGATGAACTACGGGTAGGCTGGGAGGTAAGGCAAGCTCATAAGCAACCTCCTCAACTAGCCTCAAGATCTCAAAAGGTCAAATAAATCTCAGACTCAACTTCCCTTTCTTTCCAAACCTCATAACGCCCTTCATAGGTGAGACTCGAAGCAAAACCCGCTCATAAACCATATGTGCAACATCACAAACCTTCTTGTCTGTGTAACTCTTCAGTCTGGACTGGGCTGCACGGATCACCTTAACATTCTCCATTGCATCATGGACCATCTCTGTGCCCAATAGCTTGGCCTCCTCTGGCTCAAACCAACCCACTGGAGATCTATACCTCCTACCATATAAAGCCTCATATGGCGCCATCTAAATGCTGGACTGATAACTGTTGTTATAAGAAAACTCCGCCAGTGGCAGAAAATGATCCCAAGACCCTCCAAACTCAATCACGCACGCACGGAGCATATCCTCCAGAATCTGAATAGTGCGCTCGGACTGTCCGTCCCTCTGGGGGTGAAATGTCGTGCTCAACTCCACCCGGGTGCCTAAATCCTGCTGCACGGCTCTCTAGAACCGCGATGTAAACTGAGTACCTCTATCTGAGATGATAGAAAATTGAATACCATGCTAGCGGACGATCTCCCTGATATAATTCTCCGCCAACCGCTCCGATGAATAAGTGGTACACACAGGAATGAAATGAGCGGACTTGGTCAGCCGATCCACAATGACCCAAATAGAATCAAACTTCCTCACGGTCTGTGGGAGTCCAGATATGAAGTCCATGGTGATACGCTCCCACTTCCACTCCGGGATATCTATCTGCTGGAGCACCCTACCCGGACCCTGGTGCTCATACTTCACATGCTGACAGTTGAGGCATCTAGACACACAGTCAACTATATCCTTCTTCATCCGCCTCCACCAATAGTGCTGCCTCAAGTCCTGATACGTCTTCGCGGCACCCGGATGGATGAAATACCGCGAACCATGGGCCTCTGCTAGAATCAACTCTCGAAGACCATCAACATTGGTCATACAAATCCGGACCTACATCCTGAATACCCCATCATCCCCGATGGTCACATCTCTGGCATAACCATGCTGAACTCTATCCTGAAGAACAAGCAAATGAGGGTCATCATACTGCCGCTCCCTGATATGATCAAATAGGAAAGACCGAGAAACCACACAAGCTAGAACCCGACTGGGCTCCGAAAGGTCCAATCTCACGAACTGGCTGGCTAAGGCCTGAACATCCATCACCATAGGTCTCTCTGAGGCTAGTAAATACCCCAAACTCTCTGCCCAGTGACTCAAGGCATAGGCTACCATATTGGCCTTGCCCGGGTGATAAAGAATTGTAATATCATAATCCTTTAACAACTCTAACCATCTCCTCTGACGCATATTCAGGTCCTTATGATTAAGCAAGTGCTGCAAACTCCGATGGTCAACATAGATCTCACAAGGCACCCCGTACAAATAATGACGCTAGATCTTCGAGGCATGAAAAATAGCAGCTAACTCAAGGTCGTAGACAGGGTAATTCTTCTCATGTATCTTCAACTGTCTGGACGCGTAGGAAATCACCCTACCATCCTGCATCAACACCGCTCCAAGTCCAACTCGTGAGGTATTACAATAAATTGTATATGTCCCCAAACCAGTAGGCAACATCAAGATTGGGGCTGAAGTCAATGTTGTCTTGAGCTTCTGGAAGCTCGCCTCACACTCCTTTGTCCACTGAAATGGGACACCCTTCTGGGTCAATCTAGTCATAGAGACAGCAATCGATGGAAATCCCTTCACAAAAAAACGATAGTAACTCGCCAAGCCATGGAAGTTGCGAATCTCTGTAGATGAGGAGGGCCTGGGCAAACTCTACACGGCCTCTACCTTCCTCAGATCCACCCGAATGCCCTCACTAGATACCACGTGGCCTAGGAATGCCACAGAACTCAACCAGAACTCACATTTTGAGAACTTTGCATATAATTTCTTCTCTCTCTAGGTCTGAAGCACTCTCCTCAAGTGCTGCTCATGATCTTTTTGACTCCGGGAAGATACCAGAATATCATCAATAAAAACAATAATGAAAGAGTCAAGATATGGTTCGAATACACCCTGCATCAAATACATGAAAGCTGCAGAGGCATTGGTCAGCCCAAATGACATAACAAGGAACTCGTAATGACCATACCGAGTCCTAAAGGCAGTCTTCGGGATATCTGACTCCCGAATCTTCAACTGATGGTAACCTGAACGCAAGTTAATCTTGGAAAACACCTGTGCGCCCTGAAGCTGGTCAAACAGATCATCAATACGAGGTAAAGAATAACGGTTTTTCACTGTAACTTTGTTCAACTAGCGATAATCAATGCACATACGCATAGAACCATCCTTCTTCCTCACAAACAAGACAGGAGAACCCCACGGTGAAACACTGGGTCGAATAAAACCCTTACCCAGCAATTCCTGCAATTGATCCTTCAACTCCTTCAACTCAGGAGGAGCCATGCGATACGATACGGAGGAATGGAAATGGGCTGAGTGCCCGACAACAGATAATGCCAAAATCAATGTCTCTATCAGGCGGCATGCCCGGAAGGTCAGCTAACTGAATCAACAGAAGGGGTATCAACACTGAAATCTCTCACATAAGCCAAATACGCGGTACACCCCTTCTCAACCATACACTGAGCTTTAAGGAAAGAGATAACTCTACTAGGGGTGTGATCTAAAGTACCACTCTACTCAATACGTAGAATACCTGGCATAGCCAGCGTCACGGTCTTGGCGTGGCAATCAAGAATAGCATGATGGGGCGACAACCAGTCCATGCCCAGAATAATATCAAAGTCAACCATACCGAGTAACTGTAGATCTGCTCTGGTCTCAAAACCATGAATAGTACCAAACATGACCGATAAACGCGGTCCACAATAAGAGAATCTCCCACAGGAGTAGAAACATAAATAGGGGCACTCAAAGAATCCCGAGGCACACCCAAATGCGAAGTAAAATAAGAAGACACATAAGAATAAGTAGATCCTGGATTGAATAGAACCGATGCCTATCTGTGAAAAACCAGTATAATACCTGTGATGACGGAATCGGAGGCAACCGCCTCAGTGCGAGCAAGAAGACAATAATATCTGGCCCAACCCCTCTCTAGAGGGCGAGCTCTATTTCCCCGGCCTCCGCCCCTGGCTGGCTGGGCAGTTGGGGTAGTAGCGAGAGCTGGTACCATAGCCTGAGAACTCTGAGGAGCACGATGTGGCTGAGCAATCTGTGGAGGTGCACTCCTCCCAAGTCTAGGGCAATCCCTCACCACATGACGGGTGTCACCATACTCATAACAAGCTCTGGGAGGACGTAGTGGCTGTGACTGGCTGGGGCTAGGCCTGCTGGACTAACCTCTGGAAGTACCCCGTGCGAGAGGGCGCTAGAAATTGGAGGCGCATAATAAGGCTCCTGAGGTGTAGGCGGAGCTGGAGTACTGCCGGCTTCTAGCAAAGCTGAATCTACAGGGCGACCAGAATAACCTCTACCATAATGACCTGCAGATGGGGTACGGGCACCAGAGTAATGACCCGACTCTCGAGACCTCTTGGGCTCCCTCTCCCCTCACTCCCTGGCGAGCATACCCTCAATCCTCCTAGCAATGATCACTACCTGCTGGTAAGGAATATCCATCTCTAACGCTCGAGCCATGCTGGACCATATGTGCAGAATAAGACCCTCTATAAACCTCCAAACTCTCTCCCGAACTTTCGTAACCAAAGCCGGTACATGCCTGGCCAACCTGCTATAACGGATGGAATACTCTGAAACTATCATAGCACCCTGGCACAAGTGCTCAAACTCCGCGCGCCAGGAATCCCTGAGGCTCTGGGAACAAACTCTCTCATAAACATGTCTGAGAACTGGGTCCAAGTCAGTGAGGCAGACTCGACGGGACTGTCCAACTCATAAGTACGCCACCAATCATAGGTGGCTCCTCGAAGCTGAAAGGCGATGAAAGAGACCCCGCTAGACTCCACTATGCCCATGGTGCGAAGGATACGATGACACTCCTCCAAAAATCTCAAGGCATCATCTGATGCTACGCCCCTGAACATTGGGGATCATATTTCTTGAACCTCTCTAGTCTATGCTGCTCGTCCTCGGCAAAAGCTGACCCATCCCCGGGCTGTGCTATTGCTGCAGGCGGTACAGGAATAACCTCTGGGACCTTCTCCATCTGCACTCTCTGCGCAGGAGTGCGGGCGGCAGGAGTCTGTGCCCCTACCCCCGTCTTAGATGTAGCTGCAGCGAGGGGAAGCAACCCTGCCTGAGCCAAGGTAGTGTACATGCTCATGGACTGCGCCAGAGTCTCCTGGAGTGCTGGAGTTGTAGTAGCGGTGGTAGGTGTGCCAGGTGCCTGGGCTCCGGCCAAATCTACTGGTGGTACCTCGGCGGCAGCTCATGCAGGTGCTCGAGCTTCACCGCATGTGCATCCTCGACCTCTATCCTGGCCCCGGCCTCTGACGGCGGCAACAGGGGGCGCGAGTGCCTGGGCATCTTGTATAGAACGTGTCCTCACCATCTGCGAGAGAATAGTATACAGAAGTTTAGAATTGATGTCAAAAATATCGCACGACAAGGAATTCAAATGAAATGAAGATTTTTCCTAAACAGTTACATAGCCTCTCGTAGATAAATACAGACGTCTCTGTACCGATCAGAGAGACTCTAACAAACCGGCCTGTGTTCTATGACACCTATGAACCTAGAGCTCTGATACCAACTTGTCACGACCCTAGTTCACCAACCGTGAACATGTCATGACGACACCTAGTCCCTATGACAAGGTAAGCCTATTATTGCCGAAAACATAATAATTGCGGAAAAACAATAGAGAAATTCAAATTAAATATCTAGCGTAAATTGTACTGAATGCCGCTTGGCACGTACAACCCAATAACACAAATCCGAAGCAATTCCCAAAACCCCAAAACTCACGGGAAATATAGGCTATAGAAGTATATAGTATGGCTCAAAAACTCCAGAATGTCTAACAATCGAAAGAGAGAAATCTAAGTACTAAAGATAGAGTAAGAGGGAGACTCGTCAGTCTACAGACGCAGCAGATCTACTTCGAAGTTTCCAAAATCCTCTTGCCTCACTGATAGTGCACTGAGTAGAGGTACCTGGATGATCTGCGCATGAGAAACATGCGCAGGAAGGGCATGAGTACACCACAGCGGTACTTAGTAAGTGCCAAGCCTAACCTCGGTTGGGTAGTGACCAGGAAGGTCAGGGCCCTACTGAGATAAAACAAAATAAATAATAAGATAACAGAAGCAGTTTAAATAAGTCTACATCGAGAATCTAACCCAGATAAATAAGGAAGGACAGTAATGGAAAGCAAATGTAACAGTACCAGGAATACTGCTCTCAACAAGGAATAATAGCCGAGGATCTCTTGGTATCCTCATCATATGCTCCCGGGATCTCTTGGTATCCCGATGAACTCTTGGTATCCTCATCATATACACTGTGGATCTCTTGGTATCCCGAGGATCTCCTAGTATCCTCAATAAGTAAGCCGGGGATATCTTGGTAGCCCGCACCCTCAATCCTGAATATTTTAAGTACAGGGGGATCTCCCGGGAAGTCGTCCCGTAGTCCCAAATTTAACACACAACAACAACAAATCAAAGTCTCAGAATAAATGCTAAAATCAGTTCAAGTAATTGAAATTTCTAACCTACATGCTTTGCAGAATACAAATAGTACAGATAAATAATTAATCAAGCAAGTCAGCTAAACATGCTTCTCTAAGCTAGCACAGGTTTAAACTTACAGTCCGAATTGAACAAGTAAACAACAAATCTCAATTTAAATGCTTTAAGTAGAAACAGGTGTAAACCAATTAGCTCAAGTACGCGCTCGTCACCTCACGTACGAGGCATTCAAATATTCAAAGATTATGTCCTAAGGGGAAAGGTCCCCCACACAAGGTTAGACAAGCCACTTACCTCGAACATGTGCAAGTCAACCCGAAACCACGCTTTTGCCACGAGTTTCCAACTCCAAATGGACCAAATCTCTTCAATTCAATTACACAATGTAAATAATATTGCAAACAACTGATTCCACTATAAATTTTAAGTTAGGGCATAAAAATAGGTAAAATGACCAAAATGCCCCTCCAGCCAACATATCGGAATCGAATAATTTCCACGTTATCAGAACCCTCGTATTCTCACGAGTCTAACCATATAAAAATCTCCCAAATTGGAGGTCAAATGCCCACTCAAAACCCCATAGCTAGGTATTAGAAGTTTTACCAAATTTTCATTCAAAAATCCGATATTAAAGGGTGAATTTGCGATTAGATTAATGGGTTTTAGTCATAGGAGAGTAGAGAATCATTACCCAGTGATTGCCCTTGAAAAACCCTTAAATTGCTCCTAAATTCTAGCTCCAAACCTTGAGTTTTGATAAAAATGGCAAAAACCTCATTTTCGAAATGTTAAGTACTGCCCAGGTCAGTTGTTCATCGCAAACGCGGAGAATGCCACGCCTTCGCGGAGAAGGAAAAATTTAAGTGACCAAAAATGCTCTCCACGATGGCAAAGGCAATGCTGCGAACACAAAGGCTTGGGATTTAAAGCTACACGATTGCAATAATGCTCACGCAAACGCGTATAAGAAATCATGAGGTCCAGAAGTTAGCCTATGCGAACGCGTTGACTGGGATGCGAACGCGGAAGAGGGAGTTGCTGAACTTTGCGAATGCGGGGTCTGGGACATGATCGCGATAAAGGGAAAGCTACAGCTACGCAAACACGATTGCTTCTTCGCGATCGCAAAGAAGGACTTCAGACCTGCAATTTTCTACAACATTTCCAAACTTCAATTGCTCCGCTGAGCATCCGAAGCACAACCGAGGCCCCCGGGACCTCAACCAACTTACATACATATCCCATAACATCATTCAAACTTGTATCAATCCTTAAACCACCTAAAAAAATGTGGGAAGCACGAATTAAGCAAAGATTCAAGCCTAAGATTTTCAAATTCCAACCAAACACACTTTCGATCAAAAACCCAACCAAACCTCGCCCGAATGACCTGTATTTTTGAACACACATCCCAAATGACATGATGGAGCTACAGAAACTTCCAGAATTCAAATACGACCCTCAGATCAAAAACTCACTATCGGACCGGAAACTTAAAAAATTCGAACTTCGGCATTTCAAGCCGAAATGAGCTGCGAACCTCCAAAATACATTCCGAACACGCTTCCAACCCCGAAATCACCTAACGGAGCTAACGGAACCATTGGATTTCCATTCCAAGGTTGTCTTCACCCTGTTCCGAATACGGACCATTTTTCGACTCTTAAGCTCTCATTTAGGGACTAAGTGTCCCAAAACACTCTGTAATCGAACTTCCCAACAAACCAAAATAGCAGAAATGAACTTAGGGGAAGTAGTTAATGGGGGAACGGGGCATAAATTACAAAAATGACCTGTCGGGTCATCACATCCTCCTACACTTAAACATTCATTCATCCTCGAACGAGCATAGAGAACATACCTGAAGTAGTAAAAAGATGAGGGTACTGGCTGCGCATATCCTGATCGGTCTCCCATGTCACCTCCTCGGCCGGCTGACCCTGCCACTGCACCTTCACTGAAGCTATGTTCTTTGACCTCAACTTTCTGACCTTCCTATCCAAAATAGCCACTAGCTCCTCAACATAAGATAGATCCTTGTCCAACTGGACTGAACTGAAATCCAATACGTGCGACGGATCATCGTGATATCTCCGGAGCATCAAAACATGAAATACCGGATGAACTTTGGCTAGGCTGGGAGGTAAGGCAAGCTCATAAGCAACCTCCCCAACTCGCCTCAAGATCTCAAAAAGGGCCAATAAACCTCGAACTCAGCTTCCCTTTCTTTCCAAACCTCATGACACCCTTCATAGGCGAGACTCGAAGCAGAACCCGGTCACCAACCATATATGCAACATCACGAACCTTCTTGTCCGTGTAACACTTCTGTTTGGACTGGGCTGCACGGAGTCTATCCTGAATCACCTTAACCTTCTCCATTGCATCCTGGACCATCTCTGTGCCCAATAGCCTGGCCTCACCCGGCTGAAACCAACCTACCGAAGACCTACACCTCCTACCATATAAAGCCTCAAACGGCGCCATCTGAATGCTACTGATAACTGTTGTTATAAGCAAACTCCGCCAGTGGCAGGAAATGATCCCAAAACCCTCCAAACTCAATCACGCACGCATGAAGCATATCCTCCAGAATCTGAATAGTGCGCTCGGATTGTCCGTCCATCTGGGGGTGAAATGCCGTGCTCAAATCCACCCGAGTGCCTAACTCTTGCTGCACGGCTCTCCAGAACAACGATGTAAACTAAGTACCTCTGTCTGAGATGATAGAAACTGGAATACCATGCAAGCGGACGATCTCCCTGATATAAATCTCCACCAACCGCTCTGATAAATAAGCGGTACACACAGGAATGAAATGAGCGGACTTGGTCAGCCGATCCACAATGACCCAAATAGAATCAAACTTCCTCACAGTCCGTGGGAATCCAGATGCGAAGTCCATAGTGATACGCTCCCACTTCCACTCCGGGATTTCTACCTGCTGGCAGTTGAGGAATCTAGACACGTAGTCAACTATATATTTTTGTTCATCCGCCTCCACCAATAGTGCTGCCTCAAGTCCTGATACCTCTTCGCGGCACCCGGATGGATGGAATACCGCAAACTATGGGCTCTGCTAGAATCAACTCTCTAAGACCATCAACATTGGGCACACAAATCCGGCCCTGTATTCTCAATACCCTATCATCCCCGATGGTTACATCTCAGGAATCACCATGCTGAACTCCGTCCCGAAGAACAAGCAAATGAGGGTCATCATACTGTCGCTCCCTAATACGATCAAATAGGGAAGACCGAGAAACCATACAGGCTAGAACCCGACTGCGCTCCGAAAGGTCCAATCTCACGAACTGGCTGGCTAAGGCCTGAACATCCATCGCCATAGGTCTCTCTAAGTCTGGTAAATATGCCAAACTCCCCAAACTCTCCGCCCGGCGACTCAAAGCATCGGCTACCAGATTGGCCTTGATCGGGTGATAAAGAATAGTTATATCATAATCCTTTAACAACTCTAACCATCTCCTCTGACGCATATTTAGGTCCTTCTGCTTAATCAAGTGCTGCAAACTCCGATGGTCAGTATAGATCTCACAAGGCACCTCGTACAAATAATGACGCTAGATCTTCAAGGCATGAAAAATAGCAGCTAACTCAAGGTCGTGGATAGGGTAATTCTTCTCATGTATCTTCAACTGTCTGGACGCGTAGGCAATTACCCTACCGTCCTACATCAACACCGCTCCAAGTCCAACCCATGAGGCATCACAATAAACTGTATAAGACCTCAAACCGGTAGGCAACATCAAGATTGGGGCTGAAGTCAAAGCTGTCTTGAGCTTCTGAAAGCTCGCCTCACACACCTCTGTCCACTGAAATGGGGCACCCTTCTAGGTCAATCTAGTCATAGGGGCAGGAATCGATGAAAATCCCTCCATGAAATGACGGTAGTAACCTGCCAAGCCAAGGAAGCTGCGAATCTCTGTAGCTGAGGATGGCCCGGGCCAACTCTACACGGCCTCTACCTTCCTTGGATCCACCCGAATGCCCTCATTCGATACCACTTGGCCTAAGAATGCCACGGAACTCAACCAGAACTCACATTTTGCAAACTTTGCATATAATTTCTTCTCTCAAGGTCTGAAGCACTGTCCTCAGGTACTGCTCATGATCTTCCCGACTCGGGGAATATACCAGAATATCATCAATAAAAACAATAACGAAGGAGTCAAGATATGGTCTGAATACACTGTGCATCAAATGCATGAAAGCTGCAGGGGCATTGGTCAGCCCAAATAAAATAACAAGGAACTCGTAATGACCATACCGAGTCCTGAAGGTAGTCTTAGAGATATCTGATTCGCGAATCTTCAAGTGATGGGAACCTGAGCGCAAGTCAATCTTGGAAAAGACATGTGCGCCCTGAAGCTGGTCGAACATATCATCAATAAGAGGTAAAGGATAACGGTTCTTCACTATAACTTTGTTCAATTGGAGATAATCAATGCACATACGTTTAGAACCATCCTTCTTCTTCACAAACATGGCAGGAACACCCCACGATGAAACACTGGGTCGAATAAAACCCTTACCCAACAATTCCTGCAATTGATCCTTCAACTCCTTCAACTTAGGAGGAGCCATGCGATATGAAGGAATGGAAATGGGCTGAGTTCCCAGCCATAAATCAATGTCTCTATTGGGCGGCATGGCCGGAAGGTTAGCTGGAAACACGTCGGGGAAATCCCGTACCTTTGGGACTGAATCAGCAGAAGGGGTATCAATACTGACATCTCTCACATAAGCCAAATACGTGGCACACCCCTTATCAACAATACGCTGAGCTTTAAGGAAAGAGATAACTCCACTGGGGGTGTGATCTAAATTACCACTCCACTCAATACGTGGAATACCTGGCATAGTCAGCGTCATGGTCTTGGCGTGGAAATCAAGAATAGCGTGATAGGGCAACAATCTGTCCATGCGCAGAATAATATCAAAGCCAACCATACCGAGTAATAATAGATCCGCTCTGGTCTGAAAACCACAAATAGTAACCAAACATGACCGATAAATGCGGTCCACAATAAAAGAATCTCTCATAGGAGTAGAAATATAAATGGGGGCACTCAAAGAATCCCGAGGCACACCCAAATGTGAAGCAAAATAAGAAGACACATAAGAATAAGTAGAACCTGGATCGAATAGAACCGATGCCTCTCTGTGACAAACCAGTATATTACATGTGATGACGGAATCAGAGGCAACTGCCTCAGTGCGAGCAGGAATACAATAATATCTGGCCAGACCCCTTTCTTGAGGGCGGCCTCTATCTCCCTAGCCTCCGCCCCTGGCTGGCTGGGCAGGTGGGGTAGCAACGGGTGCTGGAACCATAGCCTGAGAACTCTGAGGAGCACGCTGTGGCTGAGCAGTCTGTGGAGGTGCAATCCTCCCAAGTCTAGGGCAATCCGTCATCACATGACGGGTGTCACCACACTCTGGGAGGATGCAGTGGATATGACTGGCTGGGGCTAGGCCTGTTGGACTGACCTATGGAAGTACCCCGCGCAGGAGGCATACTAGAAACTGGAGGCGCATAATAAGGATCCTGAGGTGCAGGAGGAGCTGGAGTACTGTCGGATACTGGCAAAGCTGAATGTACAGGGCGACCAGAATAACCTCTAACATAATGACCTGCTGATGGGGTACGGGCACCAGAGTAATGACCCGACTCTCGAGACCTCTTGGCCTCTCTTTCGTCTCGCTCCCTGGAGAGCATACCCTCAATCCTCCTAGCAATGCTCACTACCTGCTGGTAAGGAATATCCATCTCTAACTTTCGAGCCATGCTGGACCGGATGGGCGGAATAAGACCCCCGATAAACCTCCGAATTGTCTCCCGAACTATCGCAACCAAAGCCGGAGCATGCCTTGCCAACCTGGTATAACGGATGGCATACTCTAAAACTGTCATTGCACCCTGGCGCAAGTGCTCAAACTCCGCGCCCCATGAATCCCTGAGGCTATGGGGAAAAAACTATCTCATAAACATGTCTGAGAACTGGGTCCAAGTCAGTGAGTCAGGCTCGACTGGACTGTCCAACTCATAAGTACGCCACCAATCATAAAGGGCTCCCGAAGCTGAAAGGCGATGAAAGTGACCCTGCTAGACTCCACTATGCCCATGGTGCAAAGGATACGATGACACTCCTCCAAAAATCCCAAGGCGTCATCTGATGCTAGGCCACTGAACACTGGGGGATCATATTTCTTGAACCTCTCTAGTCTACGCTGCTCGTCCTCGGAAATTGCTGACCCATCCCTGGGTTGTGCTGGTGCTACAGACGGTACAGGAATAATCTCTGGGACCTGCTCTATTTCCACTCTCTGCTCAGGAGTGCGGGCTGTAGGAGTCTGGGCCCCTCCTCCGGCATGGTTGTCTGCAGCGAGGGGAAGCAACCCCGCCTGAGCCAAGGTAGTGTACATGCTCATGAACTGAGCCAGAGTCTCCGGGAGCACTGAAGTAGTAGTAGCGGTGGTAGGTGTGCCATGTGCCTAGGCTCCGGCCAAATCTGCTGGTGGTACCTCGGCGGCAGCTCGTGCAGGTGCTCGAGCTGCACCGCATGTGCATCTTCGACCTCTACCCCGGCCCCGACCCCGGCCTCTGACGGCGGCAGTAGGGGGCGCGGGTGCCTGGTCATATCGTGTAGCACGTGTCCTTACCATTTGTGAGAGAATAGAACACAAAAGTTTAGAATTGATGTCAAAAATATCGCACGACAAGGAATTCAAATGAAATGAAGATTTTTCCTAAACAGTTATATAGCCTCTCGTAGATAAATACAGATGTCTCTGTACCGATCAGAGAGACTCTAACAAACCGACCTGTGTTCTGTGACTCCTATAAACCTAGAGCTCTGATACCAACTTGTCACGACCCTAGTTCACCAACCATGAACATGTCATGACGGCACCTGGTCCCTATGACAAGGTAAACCTATCATTTCGGAAAACATAATAATTGCGGAAAAACAATAGAGAAATTCAAATTAAATATCTAGAGTAAACTGTACTGAATGCCGCTTGACACGTACAACTCGATAACACAAATCCAAAACAATTCCCAAAACCCCGAAACTCACGGGCAACACAGTCTACAGAAGTACATAATATGGCTCCAAAACTCTAGAATGTCTAACAATCGAAAGAGAGAAATCTAAGTACTAAAGACAGAGTAAGAGGAAGACTCGTCGGTCTGCGGACGCAGCAGATCCACCTCGAAGTCTACGAAATCCTCCTGCCTTACTGATAGTGCGCATGAATATAGGTACCTGGATGATCTGCACATGAAAAACATGCGCAGGAAGGGCATAAGTACACCACAGCGGTACTCAGTAAGTAGTAAGCCTAACCTCGGTTGGGTAGTGACGAGGAAGGTCAGGGCTCTACTAAGATAAAATAAAATAAATAAGATAACAGATGCAGTTTAAATAAAGTCTACAATAAGAATTTAACCCAGATAAATAAGGAAGGACAGTAATAGAAAGCAAATATAATAATACAAGGAATACTGCTCTCAACAAGGAATAATAGCTGGGGATCTCTTGGTATCCCGAGGATCTCTTGTTATCCTCATCATATGCACCCAGGATCTCTTGGTATCCCGATGACCTCTTGGTATCCTCATAATATACACTAGGGATCTCTTGGTATCCCGAGGATCTCTTGGTATCCTCAATAAGTAAGCGGGGGATCTCTTGGTATCCCAATATATAGAAATACATGTGTCGGGGATCTCTTGGTATCCCACACCCTCAATCCAGAATATATCAAGTACAGGGGGATCTCCCAGGAAGTCATCCTGTAGTCCCAAATTAAACACGCAACAACAACAACTCAAAGTATCAAAATAAATGCTAAAATCAGTTCATGTAATAGAAATTTCTAACCTACATGCTTCATAGAATACAAATAGTACAGATAAACAATTAAGCAAGCAAGTCAGCTAAACATGATTCTCTAAGCAAGCACAGGTTTAAACTTACAGTCTGAAATGAACAAGTAATCAAGAAATCTCAATTTAAATACTTCAAGTACACGCTCGTCACCTCACGTATGAGGCATTCAAATATTAGGTCCTAAGGGGAAAGGTCCCCCACATAAGGTTAGACAACCCACTCACCTCGAACAAGTGCAAGTCAACCCGAAACAACGCTTTTTCCACGAGTATCCGACTCCAAATAGCCCAAATGTATTCAATTCAATTACACATCGTAAATAATATTGCAAACAACTAATTCCACTACTAAATTTAAGGCTAGGGCGCGAAAATAGGTAAAATAACCAAAATGCCCCTCCAGCCATTGTCTCGGAATCGAATTATTTTCGTGTTATCAGAACCCTCGTACTCTCACGAGTCTAACCATATAAAAATCTCCCAAATCGGAGGTTAAATTCCCCCTCAAAACCCCATAGCTAGGTCTAAGAAGTTTTACCAATTTTCATTCAAAAATCCGAAATTAAATGGTGAATTCACGATTAGATTAATGAGTTTTAGTCATGGGAGAGTAGAGAATCATTACCCAGTGATTTCCCATGAAAAACCCTTGAAATTTCTCCCAAATCTGAACTCCAAACCTTGAGTTTTGATAAAAATGTCAAAAACCTCGTTTTCGAAATGTTAAGTACTGCCCAGGTCAGTTGTTCATCGCGAACGCGGAGAATGGCATGCGTTCGCGGAGAAGGAAAAATTTAAGTGACCAAAAATGCTCTCCACAATCGCGAAGGCAAGGCTGCGAACGCGAAGTCTTGGGATTTAAAGCTACGCGATCGCTACAAGGCTTACGCGAACGCGTATAAGAAATCAGATGAGGTCAAGAAGTTGGCCTATGCGAACGCGTTGACTGGGACGCGAACGCGGAAGAGGGAGTTGATGAACTTCGCGAACGCGGGGCCTGGGATGTGATCATGATGAAGGGAAAGCTACAGCTACACGAACGCGATTGGTTCTTCGCGATCGCGAAGAAGGACTTCAGACCTGCATTTTTCTGCAATATTTCCAAACTTCGAATTGCTCCGTTGACCATCCGAAACACACCCGAGCCCCCCGAGACCTCAACCAACCTACAGACATATCCCATAACATCATTCAAACTTGTACCGATACTTAAACCACCTAAAACAACGCCGGAAACATGAATTAAGCAAAGATTCAAGCCTAAGAACTTCAAATTCCAACCAAACACATTTTCGATCAAAACGATAACCAAACCTCGCCCGAATGACCTGAAATTTTGCACACACATCCGAAATGACATGACGGAGCTAAAAAACATCTGGAATTCAAATCCGACCCTCGGATCAAAAACTCAATATCGGATCGGAAACTTCAAAAATTCTAACTTCGGCATTTCAAGCCTAAATGAGCTATGAACCTCCAAAATACATTCCGAACACGCTTCCAACCCCAAAATCACCTAACAGAGCTAACGAAACCATCGGATTTCCATTCTGAGGTTGTCTTCACACTGTTCAAAATACGAACCATTTTTTAACTCTTAAGCTCTCATTTCGGGACTAAGTATCCCAAAACACTTCGTATCCCAACACCGAACGTCCTGGCAAATCAAAATAGCAGAAATGGACTTAGGGGAAGCAGTTAATGGGGGAACGGGGCATAAATTCCAAAAATGACCGACCGGGTCGTCACTGCTCCACTTCAGCTTCAGATATGGTGGCATGACTTAGGGAGATATGGGCAGAAATGGTTCACAAACACTTGGGAGCCCTCACAAATGTTAAGAAAGTTAAATCACAAGACGATTTGATTGAGGCGCTAGGGACTTTTTGGGATCCCGATCAAAATGTCTTTCACTTCTCAAATTTTGAGCTTATTCTCACCTCAGAAGAGATAGTTGGATATTTTGGTTTCAGCAGGGATTTCAGAAATCAGAAACTCATATACCCAAGGGCTCTCTATGTGCATCGGTTCTTTTATCTTTTGAATATCTGTAAGAAAATCAGAAAGACCAATGTAGTCAGAGGGTGTTCGTCTTTCTATTTCCTGTACTCCAGATTCGGGCAGCTAAATGGGTTCGAAATACATGAAAAGTGCCTTAACAATAAGCAAAACAAGGACACATCACAGATTCACCGTCGCCTTCTCCTTCACAGTGGCATTCTAGGGAGTTATGGAGAGAGGATAATTGACACCCACATAGAAAGGGTTGTAAAGGTTCACTACCAAAGAACATCACACTCTTACCCCGATCATTCTATCAAATATCTATTGGGCGTTGACTCTGTGCAAGTCCGAGGGTGAATTCTTTGAAGGGTGCAATGTTTTGTTGCAAATGTGGTTGATTGATCATCTTCGACACAACACCAAGTTTATGAGCTATGGTCCGAATAAGGATAATTTCATTGAGAGTTATAAAGAAATACTAAAATATTTCAACTTTGTAGAAACGGTAGAAGTCTGCATATCTCATGTATCTTTAAACTCAAGTCAAATTGAGTGGACTTTGTGATGGTTGGTGGTGGTGATACACATGTCGGCTATAAAAAGTTATTTGTTGTTGTTGAGATTGTGGAGTGTCCCTTATGTGCCACAAAGAGTTTCGAGACAGCTGGGAAGGTACCAAGTAGTGCCTGATGATGAAGATTTGAGAATATAAATAATTGAGCTACATTCAGTAGCCATACTACCTGAAGCTTTAATTTAGCAAATTTGGGATGGTTGTTGCTACTTGTTAGAAAATACCCAGGTGCCGGATCCTACGAGGGGTGAGGTAGATCCAATTATGTTATATAGTTTGGAAAGAGGTCTTGTGCGGTTGATGAGCTAGAGACCGAGCCCGAAAGGCCCACAAAAGGCCGCTTGTCTAAGACTTTGATGATAAAATCCAAGAACGGTTAGCCTGAGGTTAAAAGGAAAAGGGATACCAGGAAACACTCTACGCTTTACAAGCATAAGAAGCTGAAGGTGAAAAGAAGAGTCTGATCCAAAATAATGAGCCCTCCACGCTCAGCTTCAGTAGAAGAAGAAAGCCTCTGAAATGCAGGTCAGAAATTGGAAAGGACAAAGAACTATTGCCAGTCAGGTAGAAAAAATGCAAGATTATGATGCCATTCTTGAAATATTGAAAAGGCATTGGGAAAAGCCCAAGAAAATAATGACCAATTAAAAGGGGAGATAAATAACTGGGTAAGATTTTCACGACATATGAGTCAACATCACGATGAAGAAGTTTTTTCCCATAGGAAAGAATTGGGTGCCCTGGAAAAGTCGTTTGGTCGGCAGTCCAAGGAATTTGAAGCACAAAAGGGAACATTGCTACACGTTGCTCAACAAGCTGGAAAGTGATGTAGTAAACTTGCAAAACCGGAACAAAAGGCGGGCATAGTAGTGGAAGCCCGAGAACAATAGATTGTACAGTTTCTCCAAGAACGAGGCGCTACTAACTTAGAATTAAAGAAATAACTGACTGTCACACCTCCCTATTTCACATATAATAATTGCTATATGCTACGTACCCGCGAGGGCGTAGGGGAGTTTTTCCACTTTAAGGACAGTCAGAACGAGATTAGTTATTTAAGTTTTTCAGAGTGCCACTTGAGAATATAATAGTGTCCCAAGTCACCGATTTAATCCCGAACCGAGGAAAGTTTGACTCTGTTACAGTCTGCGAACTAGAAATCCGGATAAGGAATTCTATTAACCCGGGAGAAGGTGTTAGGCACTCCCGAATTCCATGGTTCTAGCACGGTCGCTCAACTGTTGAATTTGATTTTTTATCTGATTCCAATTATATG